>APFE030503399.1:0-10503 GCA_000404065.3 Pinus taeda | reverse complement strand
TATATATATATTATACACTAAATTTTTAAAAATTTAAAAATTTGTGCACATATATGAGATTTTATCTACTTATAAAATCAATTATGTTATTCAATATAGGTATTAAAATATTATATTTTTGTCCAACAAAAATATAATATTTATTAAAAGAAATTAGAGTGTAATATAATGTGTTATTTTTCATTGTTTAAATTGTATTTTTAAATGCTAAATAGAGTTACATCAAACTTAAGAAATATCTCATTAAGTCAATCTTGAAAGAGGTAGCAAACACTATCAAATTGAGTCCTTCCCTTAATCCTTTGTCTTGTAAGATCATTGAGAGCAATCCCCTAACCCCGAGGATTTATGGCCTTCCGAACATTCATAAGTTTGGAGCTCCCTTGAGGCCAATTGTTAACATGATTGGTGGTCCCACCTATCTTCTTGCTAAGTTCTTAGCTCAAAATCTTAAGCCTCTCATATGTCACACTAACTCTTTTGTTAAAGACTCTGCATCCTTTTTTCAAGAGTGGAAAGATATCAAGTTCGAACCTGGAGATTTGTTGGTTAGTTTTGACGTCGTATCATTATATACCGAAATCCCCATCGAGGAAGCCATTGACATCATCAACCGCATCACTGACAGAGACACTACCAAATTAGTTGAGCTATGCCTCACCTCAACCTTTTTCAGTTTCCAAGGTGAGTTCTATGAGCAAACTTGTGGTGTTGCGATGGGTTCCCCTCTCTCCCCTATCATCGCTAACTTGTTTATGGAGGATTTTGAAACCAAGGCTTTAGACATTGCTAGATTTCGCCCTAAGAAGTGGAAAAGGTTCACGGATGATACGTGTGTCATCTGACCTCATGGGCGAGAGAAATTAGATCTCTTTCTAGACCACCTCAATTCTCTTTCAGACTCCATCAAGTTCACCATGTAAGTGGAGGAAAATGGTTCCTTTCCCTTCCTTGATATCCTCCTTTCTAAGATGGATGATGGTTCCATGAGTCACCAAGTTTTTCGAAAGAAAACTCACACGAAACAATATCTCCATGCCAGCTCTAATCATTTTCCAGCTCAGAAACTTTGGGTGCTCAATACTCTTGCTACCCTTGCTCTAAGAATCTCTGATCTTAGCCACCTTGAACAGGAGAAATCTCATCTTCTTGAATTATTTAGAAGGAATGGGTATAGCAGATCGCAACGCCTCAAGGCCTTTCACAAGGCATGCAAGGTACTTAGAATCAAACCTTTAGTGTTAATCTTATCTCTAAGGTTCACCTCCCTTATATCCAGGGAACCACAGATAGAATTTCCCATGCCCTTAGGAAGACTAATGTCGCTTCCTCTTTCAACCCTCTCCATACCATTAGGAATTTGTTGGGATCTGTCAAAGACCCTATTAATCCTAAAGATATGAAGGGTGTCTACCTTGTTCCCTATTCTTGTGGTATCCCCTATATTGGGGAAACAGGTAGGTCTATTAAGAAGAAAATCCATAAGCATGTTGTTGATATTAGACACAGCCAATCGCGTTCATCAGCCCTAGCTGAGCATGCAGAGAAAACAAATCACCATATCTATGTTGAAGAGTCCAAGGTCATCGCTAGGGAAAATCACTTCCACCATATGAAGCTGAGGGAAGCAAATGAGATTGAAAGGCATGCCAAAAATCTTAATAGGGATGACGAGTGGAAACTAGGTAAGAGCTGGACTCCACTCTCACTTCCACCATATGAAGTTGAGAGAGGCAAATGAGATTGAAAGGCGTGCCAAAAATCTTAATAGGGATGACGGGTGGAAACTAAGTAATTGCTAGACTTGAGCTCTCAAATCTCGATCTTCTCCTCTTTTTCTTTACGATTCATGAATTTTTAAAAAAATTTGAAGTCTTCCTCTTTCTTTTACTTTGTGTGGTTTTAATAGATCTAAGAACTACTTTTAATTTTATAATTAATTCTAATTAATAACCACCTCCCCTTCTTTTCTTTTTATCTCTTTAACTTAGGTTTTCTTCCTTAATAGTATATTTTTTTATTACTAATAAGACCTTATTATTAAAGCATTGAAATATTAAAATTTTGACTCAAAATTATATTTAAAGGCTATCATATAATGAATTAAAATGTTTAGTGATTATAAATATTTTTAAAGCAATTAATTATAAATAAATATATATTGTTTTAACAACTTTATAATTAGTATAATATTCCTAAGGGCTAGTTTTAAATTAATTTGTAGCATTTTAATATTTTATTTCTAATAGCTAGTTTATTTCATTATTTTATTATTTTACTTACCTAATTTAACTACTTTACCAATGGCTAGTTTTTTAGAGCATATTCTGGGCTATGATGCATCCTTACTCTTTATACCTTAAGATCGAGTGATTCCTCACCTTGTCCTAAGGATAGACCACATTAGCTGGTTCAAAATGCGGACCAATTCATGATTATGTGACTAACCAATTCATGATTATATGACTAATCTGAAAGCCATCTATATACCTTATGGATCACAAAAGTCTTCGATCTAAAGCAATACATAAGACCAAGTATAAATTTTAACCATATATATAATTGATATAAACATAAATTAATTAACATAAATTTTTATTGAAATCTCTTATTAAAAATATTTTTTAAAAAATATTAAGTTCTCTCAATTTTAATAATTAAAACTAAACGTAATTTTATCTTATATTAATAATTTTTATCTATCATAAATAAATTTTGATAAAATATAATAAAAATAATTAAAATATAAAAAACACAAAAACTTAAATAAAATATTTAAATAACCAATAGCAATGATTTATACAGTATCTCTTTGTAAAAAAATATTTTAAAAGGTATAAAATTCTCTCAACTCAAAAATTAAATTAAACATAATTTTATTCTGATGTAATAATTTATATCTATTATTAACAAGATATTTTTAAAAGGTATAAAATTCTGTCAACTCAATAATTAAATTAAACAATTTTATTCTGATGTAATAGTTTATATCTATCATTCAAATAAATATTGACAAAATATAATAAAAAATGATTGAAAATATGAAGAACACACCATCTTAAAATATAAATATTTGAATAACTAATAGCATGGTTTATGCATGCATGTTGCAAGAATGATCGATTCATGCTATCTCCTCTCTTACGTCGACTAAATACTCGGCGCTGGAATATTGATGATCTCAGCCATGAGTATGCTTAAATCAAGGTTTTAAAAATGGATGCTCGTCCTACTTGTGTATAATTTATTTTACAGGATATCCTTGTTTATTGACTCCACCAATACCGCTGTGTTAATATATCATATCGTTGTGGTAATACTTAATTAATTTTTTAGAGAGGCATGATTTTGGTGATCTGTTTGTTTATTGATGGATTATTATATCTTTTTTGTTGAGTATTGGTAATTATTAGTTTAGTATTAATGAATAGTAGCTATATTGTTTAATTTTAAAAATTAAATTTAATATTATTGAATATTTATTTTTTAAATATTTGATATGAGACTATTTTAAATGTTTTATTGTAATTTTTACATAATGTCATGTGGGTAACTGTTTTGGAATTTTGTTTGCTATAATTTCTAGATACATTTGCAATATTTATGTTTTGATTTTTGAATATTTGTGTAGTAATTTTTCATGGTTAAATTTTATAAAAAAAATCATCCAAAATTAAAATCTTTGAAAATAGGCATATTCATGTTATAACATATTTACCATAGTTATCACTCACCATAATTTAGGCAAGTATTTATATATTAAAAAAAGGATATGAACAAAATCTAAATAAATATATTTACCAAGAGTTATTTTCCACCATTATTTATGTGTTTTTCAACACTTTAATATGTAGGAGAAAAAATGTAAATGTTCACACTTTGGTTACTACCCACCAAATTTTATACAAGTCATTTCCCCTTAAGTGATTAATTTTTCCAATTCATATATCAATTTTTTTGTGAAAGAAAAATTTGCACATGAGTGACATAGACTAACTACCTTGTAACACTTATTTTAATACAATTGTTATTGATAATGTTAATACTATGTTAAAAATATAGTTTTCTATTTAATTTTAAATTCAATTAGCATTATGTCAAAATTAATGAGTTTAATTTTAAGAATATGATGATGAAGGTTAAGCCCATTAAAACTCTAATTGGTTTATTAAACATTAGAAATGTAAATATTAAATAGATTCCCTTAGAATCTTAATTGTATGCTTCAAAAACAATAAAAGAAGTATTTTAAGTTTATCATAGTTGAGATGACTTAAGAGATTAGGAAGGTCACTACTATAATGGATATTTTGCATTTGAGTTTTATTTTAGGTGTGTAGGGAACTCAAGGAGAAAGTGTTTTCAATTTCAACTCTTTTCTCCGATACTTAATTTAGTTATGTAGTTTGTGAGAGTTAGTTGATACTTTTACAATGATTTTCTTCTTTCTGTTAGTCACAATTGAAAAATATTTTTAATAATTTAGATTAAGGTCCACCACCTCCTTATAATATCTTAACTTCCTTTTACTTTTTATTATGGAAATATACTAATCATGTCCACATAAAAAAAATATTTCCTTTTAAATACAAACCTAAAAAGTTTATAAATTTTCAACTTTGTGGAATTTTTTCTTTTGATTTGATTAATTTTTAAACGATATTAGAATATTTTTAAATAGTGCAAAATCATCTTATTAAATAACATGCTTATTTATTTTTGTTAAAAGATAAGAATGAGAGTATATCTATTATTAACAAATGATATACATTTATAGTACATTCATATGACCTTTGGTTTCGTATTCCAAGGTCTCTTGGACTTCCTTAGACTATTCAGCTTCCACACCAACCCTTAGAGGATTAGTTGTCCAACATTCCCCCCCTTAATCCGAAGGGTTATGTATGAGTCCAAGAAGAGAGTTGTAATACAAAATGTGCAAAAGTGCAATGGCAACACTGTGTTGAATGTGCTCTCTAAAATATTGGTATAAGGGAGGTGGTTTAAGGATGACCACCAACAGTGGAATGCTTAGTGCAGTTCCTAGAACTCTTCCAAGTCTGGCATGAAGCTCATGTCTTCTGCTAGAGGAAGTGCTCCTGATGTTTTGAAGAGCGAAATCTTCAACCATGAAAGGGAGGTCTCACCCCGCATAAAAGGGAGAACCTCAACCTAAAAAGGGAGGTCTCAACCTGTGATAGTTTAAGGATGGCCAACAACTCTGGAATGCTTAGTACAATTCTTGAAACTCTTCCAAAACTGGCAAGAAGCTCAAGTCTTCTTCTAGAGGAAGTGTCTCCAATTCTTTGAAGATGTATCACTGACTGAACGCATGCTTAGGGGCATATTTTTCTTTGGCTACGACTTTTTATCTGGTATGACAGGTTGTGTCTTAGGCTCGCTTGATGTGGCTTTGTAGCTTGTAGATGACCATCACTTCCCCCCTTGTCAGATACAAGGTGAGATGATGAAGAAAACTCAATTGCAAGACTATTCAATACTCAATAAAAAATCAAATTGTATGAGCGAAATATCTTCTTGGCTGTTGAAGCCCATTGCCAAGAAGCAATCCATCCAAGATGAATCTTTGTTCTTGCAGGAGGTTTGTTTTTGAAGAATATTTTTGAAGAATGACTAGTTTTATGACTGTTCTTATATGGATAAAGATCAAAACAATGATATTTCATATGGCCAACTTGGTCACAATGTTGGAATTTCACAATATGTTGTTGCTGCTATCGAAGAGGAGCAAAATATGGAACAACTGAAGGTGAATTGTCATGAAGGAATCCAACACTCTGAAACTGAATGGGCTTTGAGTAATTTGGAATATGAAAGGAAACCTTCTTATCATATCTAAGACCTATGATGTGCTTGTTGTTGAGAAGCTCTTCGCAAGGTCTGATAATGGGCTTGGGAAGTGCAAACTCAACTTCTGTTTATGCATGCAATTCTGTTGCTTCATTGGGAAATGGATCTGAATCAACTGCAACATTATTGACTTGCTGTTTAGGGGAGTCTATTTCATTGTTCTAAACAGAAACAGGTTCATAATGATGACTCCATTGTTGTAATTCTGCTTGTTGTAGCTGAGATTCAAGTTGCAAAAATTCAATCTTGTCTTGCGCATTTTGCAAAGAAGTTCTAATATAAACAAGAGAAACTTTGTTGATTCTTACTTTATCATGATCAGAGGAATGTATTAGAGTGTTTAAGACTCTAATACTTCACCAATTAGAGCCATTTTTCAACAAATTAACCTCAAAAAATGGTAAAACAATGAGGACCTCAACACACTCCAAACTTCAATACAATGCCAAGACAAAGAAGCTCTTAATAGTCTACAATCTCCAAATTAGTTCAAATATCCAAAATCCCACATGTTATAACTCTTCTGCTAGACTAAACATGATGTCCACAAATACGAATTGCACCACACAAAATATTGGTTGCACCATCGTTTGAAGGAACGTAGAAATTCATTTGGTATGCATCCTCACAAACCCCAAAACATCTATGAACAACATAAGTGCCGAAAATTTCTAAACCTTAAAGCAAGGAAAGTAGATATCGAATCTTAGAACAACTAGGTATTTTTGCGAGAAAGTTAGACTCCAACTAGATATTTTCTAGGGGAGAAAGCTAGATTACAACTGCCCAGAAGGCTAGAAATATTTGTATACTTTAGATACTTGTATAGTGAAGGATAAACATTGTATACTTCGAAGACCTATATACTAAAGGAGAAACACTAGAAGTTATTCTCTTTACTTAATAACACTTCCCTTCCCTTCCTCCATTGGACGATATCACCTCCTTTACATGATGAATGGATTCAATTGCAATGAGTTATGTGGTAGTATATATACGCTGCTCGTAGGGACTATTAAATGGTTAGGAAACTCTATTCAACAAATACACAAAAGCCCCAAAATGGGAAAAATAGTATATATGAGAAATATCCGAGCATCCTCGATAGAGGCGTTGAGTTGGTGAAAAGTGTGGGAAAACCAACCCTCTTAATCTTTTCCGGAACGTCAGATATTCTTCTGAAATTTAACAGATGGAGAAGGAGATCAGTGACTTCATTTAGTACGAGTTGCCTATCCAACTATCACTTGAGTTGAAGCATATCATATCAGAGTTCAAGAATCTTTGCCATATCTTAAATGCAAACTCTCAAATCTTCCATATCTTCATTCAGGTCTTTGTATGATGGGTTGGACAGAGCTGTCAACGTTTATCCGAAGGCACATCCTTGGCTGCACTGAGAACCATCATTCGAGTTTTGTTCTTTCAATAGTTAAACTTACAGACAGCCATGGAAATATCCTTGCATCTTGAGGGGAGTGATAACATTAACCAATTCTCATGCAAGCTTACCTACTCATGACACTCAGGTTGATCTAGGCCATGTTTCATTTAGTTTCCCTGCAGCACCATTAACAACATTGTCCCATTATTTAGATCGTATGAGGAATGAATTTGCACTAAACAGTTTTTATAATCAATCATAAACTAGTACCTTAGAAAGCAATGAATGTTTACAACCAGTTGTTGGAGGTTGACGAAAATAAAGTGGTAGTCTATAATTCAACTACTAGTTAACTTTGTAACCAATCAGTTGCGCTTAAATCCAGTTCTGTAAGTGGACTTTCCCCCTAAGGGTCCCGTTTATCTGAGCAATCACTATCAATCCCTCGTTGAATTCTCCTTTTATCAAGCACCTCAATCTGTGTCATTGATCTCACTTCTCCAGATCCAACAGATATCACGTTGTTCGATCACCAACTAACCTGGATGATCTGCATCATCGATGTAACTTGTCTAATCAAACGGTTGATGCGCAATCTCTCTTGAAATCTTGCACGACTGATATCAGGTCGAGAGCGTGCTAGAAAAGTGGTTTTCTCTTTCCATCGTGTGCTATGTGTAAACCCCTCAGGTTAATCACGTGAAATTGTAGAATACCATTTACATCTTTTAGGGTGCGCGAGATACTCCTTACCGCCTACGAAGACTGCTCCATTATTCTGCATGTTTTCCACCCTTTTGTCGACACATGCCTTGATGTGATCCATCCGTTTATTACTTAATCTCCTGCAATAAGATCTTTATCGCTCATCTTCCATTAACCATGCCCATTGATCTGACTGATCAAACGGTTACTGTGCACTGTCGCCTGATTTGATGAACCTCAAGCTAGAAGGATTTCCATCCTCTAGCAAAGTATCAATTCCTCCTGTTCAGCTTCCTAGCCTGCTTAAGGTTTCGGTCTTGGCTTCGAGCTTCTTGTGAAGTCACTTTTGGACGAGAAAGTCGCAGTCCATAGATCCTCTAATGTGGCAGCAGGGGCAATGTTCATATAACTAGATGATGTATATACTAATATGATTCAAGGCAACAACAATCACTATATACAGTCGTTGTGTACATGCCAACACAATTTCACTGATAATTTTACTGACACGAAGGAGGTATTATGGTGCGGAGTCAGGAGTATTAACTGTGTGCAAGGAGAGGTGTTAACGAAGAAACAATCATGGTAATGCAGTATTATGAGCACAATAATACCGCATGACAAACACTCCATGTCAAGAAACACAATGTTCATCCAAAATGCAGTCAACACTTTTCCATTCAATGCAGAATATCTACCGAATATGTATGGCTGCAATACATACTTACTTCGCTCATGGCACTCACCATAGTCATCTCAGTCTTCCATGCAACATAGACTTTAAAGGTCATTCGATTTTCTATCAAACGCAGAGCGTACTCCATCCAACACCACGCTCCAGCAGGAAAGGTTTATGTACATTCAATGGGCTCCAGCAAACCAAATTTCACTACAAAAACTAGGCACAAGAAAGTGCAAGAGAGTTATCTTCATGGAATGAATCATCTCATGTTAAAAATGCAAAAAGGCCACAGGTTAGGAATACGCCTTGCTCTGATACCATGTTAAACACATACATGGCAACAACAGAATATTAAAGGTAAGCATGAGAGTATATCTATTATTAATAAATGATATACATTGATATTACATTCATATGACCTTTGATTTCATATTCCAAGGTCTATTGGACTTCCTTAGACTATTCAGCTTCCACACCAACCCTTAGAGGATTAGGTGTCCAACAATTTTTTCTTACATGTTGTTTTCTATATAGTTAAATAGGTTACTATAATTCATTATAAGCTTTTTATATAATTCTATATTATTCAGGTTTTAAGTAACATTTTGTTAAATTTAAAAAGTACTAAAATATTGGGTGTTATATTTTTTTTAATTGGTTTAGGCATCGTCTTTCATTCTACATATTAAATATTTTCTTTATTTTATTAAAAGAACTTATATATCGACAATGTGACAATTAATAAAATTCTTATAAAACTATCCAAATGTATATAATCCATAAATTAGATGGTCTCTATTCCAAATATAATGTTGAATTGGGAGTTTTCAATTGGGATATTTCCTATTGGTTACACAATTTCTTTCAAACCTATTAATAAAATGTCTACCTCCTTCATCTAAATTTGTCTATGCCTAGATCAAATGCTTCATTTAGTGAAGAAATTAACACATGAATCTCATTCAATAGGTTATTCATGGTTGGTTGTCAATTTAGCAAGAGCACAAAAGTTGGGCAACATGCACTAGTTTTCTTTTCTTACTACCATCCTAACTAGGATTGAGTAGAGGCTATCACTAGGACATATCATGATACCCTCCAATAGTTCTTGAATAATATTTTCTTAAATTTCTTTATTTTGTGCCAAAATATGTTAACAACGATCCACATAAGGTAGTTGACTACATGAAATCAATGGCAACACTGATCATGATCAACATAAGAACAAGGTATGGGCTATTGAAAATACGTAATAAAATTTCTTTAAAACTAACAACAAATTACGGTCAATTTCCTCTCAAGAGTGGTCCTTAACTTGGATTACATTAAATGGGAGCCTTTTACCGTTGTAAACTTTGCTCAAAATATTTTACATATTGTGAGCACTAATAGTTTCCAAGGTGTTAGTCTTGAGACATTTGAAGTTTGTTTATGATTCTCCTTAATGAATTTCATGTATAACATTGAAATTTATTGTAAATGGACCTAATGTTTGTGACCATTATACTACACGAACTACATCACATCCTCCCATTTCATAGCAAACATTTTTAATTTTAGCAAATAGTCCCTTATTTAGATTTTCACTTTTTTAGAGCTATCACCACATTTCATCATACCTCTATTGGCTACAATGGTTTTAAAATTATGCAGTATGAGGACATAATAATCGCTTTTGAATGAATCAATAGTAAATACATTATGGGGTTTCCATTGTTTATTAAGAATATTATCATTTTATGGTTTATGTAACAAAAAAACTTCAAGATATGGGGAACTGAAATCCGTAATAACGCATGGAGAAAAATTTGAGGTTCCTCATAAGGAGGCTCTTAGGCTGTTTCTTCAAGAGGTGGTAGTA
>APFE030503398.1:8405-21870 GCA_000404065.3 Pinus taeda | reverse complement strand
AGAGTGAATAAATAGCAAGGATGTATCATTGCCCAGAGTTAGCCATTTGAAAAATAGTCGTTAATTAGTTAAAGAAATAGCCATTAACTAGTTGAATTGTTTAATAATTTAGTTAGAAACTAGTTATATAGTAGGTAAATATTCATTATATTATTAAAAATATTAATAAATATCAAATTCTTTTATTATCTACATAATTAATTTTGATTTAGGTTTAGACTTTAATATATGGTCTGATTATTGGACATTAGATTTAGTCAACCTAAACAAACAGTTATTATTCTAGATAATGTAAATTTGTATTATTTATTAAAATAATAATAAATAAATATTTAACTACTATACAACAACTAGTTTCTAACTAAATTATTAAACAATTCAACTAATTAACAACTAATTTTTAACTAATTAACAACTATTTTTCAAATAGCTAACTCTGGGCAATAATACATCCATGCTATTTATTCACTCTCGTCGATTTCTCACCTTGTCCTCAGGATGAACCACATTAGTTGGTTCGAAACATTGACCAAATCCTAACTATGTGATTAATCTGAAAGACTGATATCTATAAAGCTAAAAATTGTTTGTTTTTATTTTAGTTTTCTCTTTTCCATTGAAATACATCAAACTTAGTGTACCCATATAAGTTAAATGGTTGATTAATGTTGATAGAAAGAATATTATTAGAGTTAAATTGTATCTTCCAGCAATCAAATAAATTTTCTTTAATCCTACTTTTCTATAAAAACTATAGATTTGTATAACATATATGTTATTGTTGAAATAATTAAAATAAAATAATTAAAAAAAATTGATTAATTTAAAATTATGATTTATGCGACCATTTTATGTGTGAGACTAATTAAAAATATACCCTCTTTATTAAATATTACCATCATAGAATTTGTTTTATTTAAAAAACAAAAATAACTCAATACCTCTTCTAAAATAGACATTCTATCAACATAATTAAGATTTTCACTTTTTCCCTAAATATTATAAAATTTTTTAATATTTCCCCTTTTTCTTAAGTGTTAACGTATCTACTCTATTAACACTATAGAGTACTATGTTTGTGTGAAAACTAAAGAGCTAAGGAAACCATTGATTAAAAAAGGTGAATAAGGCTCCATGTTTGTCTTATGGGAAACCAAATTGAGTATGGTTCAGCACTAATCAACCTTAACATGCGTAAATCTCTATCGAAATCCGAAGTAAAACCTTCATAAAATCTTAGAGCTACTATATTAGAGGACTTAGATAGATAAAACACAATCATAAATTATATTATCTATTTTAGCCTTGCTTATTTTCTTAATGATTAAACTTAAAAAGACTAATCTAAAATATATAAATTAAAAATTAAAAATACTTCAGAATTTTGATGTTACTAATTTTGTTTCATGAAAGTGTTTTTCCAACATTTGATTAAAGGGATACAATTTCAAGCTCAACAATTGGAAATACAGTTTTGAAGATTCCATTTAGTTGGCATTAAAGTCCAGAAAATTAATATAAGGAAGATAAAATATTGTTGAACAACAAGCATCCTAAGGTACTATTTAGTCTTCACAAGTAGAGGAAAATTTTAGCAAGATATATGCATTATGTATAGTATTGTGATTAGAGTAATAAACTAACCAAATGAGTGAACATTCCACGGTTAATTATATGATTTTATTTACACTTGTGATGGTATTTGTACCATGATTTAAATAATTTTGCAATTTTATTTTTGGAAACTTTTAGTGTTATTGTTAGAACTATTTTTTTGATTTGGTAGTTAGTTTTAATATTTTTCTTGTAGTGATACTAATTATTAATGATATGGCTTCAAACCAGTTATAAGTTTTATTTAAAAAAAAATGTCTATCCTAGTAGCATCATCTCTTTTTTAAGATGTTGAATTTAAGATTTTTTATATTAATTATGTGGGATTTTAAGATCATGTTTGAAAAATATTGTAATTTTAACCTTAAGGGTGTCAATGGTATCACCATTTTTTAATTTAGGGGTTGATTTTGGTGCTTTTGACATAAAAATATATGTTATAAGGGTAAGAGTTCTCAGTTTGAACTTACAATTCTTGTTAAGTTTGTAAGTTACTCTTTTTTTTCACAAAAACCTAATATCTTTTTATCTAAATAATAAAATGAATAAATTATAATATGAACCTTTTTTATGTTAGACAACTAATCCTCAAGGATTAAGTGAGAAAATTGTAAATACATAAATGTAGGTAAATGAAGAGTTAAAATAGGAATCAACTTTGGAATATGAATCCCAAATGTCACACCTCCTCATGATACATAATCTTGTTTATATTAATGCAAATAATTTTCAATTTGGGAGTTACCATCGTGGCCTAACATGGTATCGAAGTCATAGGTATCAAGGTTTAGGCATTCTTCCTACTCTTTGTAACTCCTTCACAATTAATTCCCTATTTGTTAGGGTACAGACCTGTACGAGGCCGTTTCCCTCACCAACATATATTTCATTGTCCTTCTCTTTTCCATAGTGGAAATGTTAGTCTCCTCATCCATCAACCTCTCTAACATTGTTTCAAAGTGAAACAATCGACAAATTCTTGTGAACATTCGTTTGCAATTTTCTTGCAGATGTTCAGAGTTTACAAACCTCTGATTCTTAATAAACATTCCTGTTGACCATGTGGTTGAGATCCTCTAGCTAATTTTTCATGGCTTCATGTTGCATAAGGAATTAAATAAACTTAAGAAATAGACTGATGGTGTTTATGATCACCTTTAATTATAGGATGGACTAGTCCCCTTGACAAAAGAAGAAATAAAAAATTCAGAATAGATTATTCCAATATATTTTTGTGAGTGTTGTGTAGGTTTTGATCACATCATAGGTTCATATGTTGTTGGGTCTATCAGTGTTATGTAGGTTGAGACAATTCCAATATATTTCTAGTGTTTTGGTGTTAGCTATTGCTATATCTTCATCCTCAGCTTGGTTTCCAATGGAGATTGTTGTGTGGTGTAATTTTATATCACTACATTAAGTGGTGTAGCCTATCCGAGTATTATCACTATGTTTGTAGTCTTTGCATTTCCTCTTGGTAAAAATATATCCATTCTTTGTTCTATTACTATTTGTCGTGTTGGACAAAAATAATCTATTTTTCTTGGTGTATATCTACTACTATCACCATTGGTGGTTCTTTTATTCTATATTGATCATGAAAAGATACTTCAACTAGTTTATATTCATAGTTAAAAATCATAATGTTCATCTTCATCACTATCTCGATCACTACATTAGGTGGTTTTATCACGAGGTCAAAAACCATTTGTTCCTCGGCTTGGCTTCCAACAAATATTTTGGGGTGGCTGGTAATCCCATTGTCTATTTGTTTGTGAAAATTAATTTAGAGAAAGTGTTTAATGCCTTAGCTCAGAGAATGGGTGCTAGGTTAAAAAATATGCATCCTCTCATTTCAATTATTAGAGTAGTACTCACTGGCAAGGATAACTACAAATAATGGTCTAGAATGATTAGGAAAATTCTCATATTCAATGACCTATGGAACAAAATCTATAAAGGAGAAGGTGACAATGCACTTGTCAAGCCCACAACAGATAAGAAGCTAGCCATTTGGGATAACAAGGACATCAAGGCTTATGCATTAGTTGTTTCTTTTATACATAAATAGGTTAGTATTCATATTATTCTAATTAAAAATTCTTATGATGTGTTGAAGAAGTTAAAATATTTATATGACTCACACATAGAATTGGAAGTGGCTCAATAATTATTACGCTCTTCAACCTTGAGTTCAAATATGATGACCCCTTAGCCCTCACCTCAGAGACTAGAGTCATCATGTGTGATGTAGAAGCCACATGAGTTAAAATGGAAATTCCTCTTACAACGCCTGTCAAGGTCCTTTATCTTACATACTCTCACTATCTTGAATCCTTACAAGCTAGTGCCTAACTCAAGGACATTACCTTTGAAATTCTTGTAGAGAATTTTGTTGGATGAGAGAAAGCTTTTTGGAAGAGGAAAATAACTTTTTAATCCTCTTATAACAACCTCCATTCCACCCCCCTTAAATATTCTCGAGCCAAGGAAGGTTTTACCTATTTGACCTAAGCCTCAAGGTCTATTATGGATATCTCATTAGAGAAAACTTCATTTTTGCAAGTATATTGATATTAACTCTCACATTATCATTTCATCCAAATATTCTAGAGTTTTCCAATAACATAAAATTTTCCTCAATATGAGATCAAGATCAAAAGTTATGTCCATTACAAGATTTTCCCTATTAACATAGGCCATGTCATCATAAGGATTTCATGTGGCCTCCACCCTACTCATGTGGCACCATCTCACCATCTATGGATGGGTTTTATGGTACAATGCCATGAAACCTACACTACAATCCTTTGTACTGCATGTCTAAGGTGAAGCTCATTGGTCCACATAAACTCAGAAACTCTTGGAAATAGGAGTTTCCTTATCTCATCCCACACAAACACCTTGGGGTTAATGGTTGAGGATTGATATCAATCCACTAGAATCGATTCCCTCAATGAATTTTATTTGGTGACACTCCACAAGGTTTGATGACCTGGTGGCATGCTTCCATAGCCAAGGTTCTGCCCCAGTCCTGGTATCCTCCTTTTCATAGATACATGTTTTGTTTTAACCTCAACCAAACAACTAGCAATGTGGACCCCCCCCCGCCCAACAATGGTTTCAAATTTGGGGAGGGGGTTCATGCAATTAATCTTGGTCATTAATCATAAACTAGTGGGTTAGCATCAATACTAACTACACCACCCCCTTGCTCATTAAATTTCAACCAAAGAGGGGGACCTTTCAATTAATCTTGACCTTCAATCTCATTTGTGCATATATTTTTGTTGGTTAATATACATAAATTTTAACACAAACAACATGGCTAAAAAATGGATACCACTCTCCATTTCGATGGGAAAATAAAATTGATTTTGCGCATTTTAAATTGGGGTTCTAACTTGCTTTATGTATGGGAAAAGAACATTGGAATGATCCACCTACCACGTCATCACCACATCATCCCCATGTCACCATGCCACATCACCATACCATGTCACCAAGTCATCTCACTAATAGATTCCTATGTGGTTTTCCCCTTTTTTCTCCCATTACACTTCCACACCATAACAATGTGGGGTCCACAAAAACCTCCACTACACTCCAAGTGTATTCAAACTTGACTAGATCTAGGCCTGAACATTTGTATAATCACTTTCTAGCGCCATATCCTTAGACTTATAGATAACATATGGAAATTTTTTTGCTACAAAAAAATCCTACAAACCCTCCAACGCTGAGATCAAGATCCACCTCTAGTTGTATCCATACTATCGAAAGGTGTGCACCCCTTATCATCCCAAAGCTCCTAGATTCTTAGATACAATTTATTTTGAGATAAATCCATCCCTTTATAACAATTTGTTAGTCCTCTCTAACCTCAGATTCCTGGATTCTTGGATAAAATGATATTTGAGGAAATTCAAACCTCGAGTAATGTGTGCCTTCACAAAAGCATTCGCCCTTTCCAACCTTAGATTCTCGATATTTGACAATCTGCAAAGGAATAGGGAAGAGGGGGGGATTTTTCAAGGCAAAATGCAATGATCCAAATGAAAAATTTCCTAGTTTCTAAGGCATGTGAATCGTAGTACTGAACCTAAAATTCTACTTGATATCTAGTACAAGAATATGGTGCCCATGAAACCCATTATGTAGTTCTAGAAAAAAGAAGGGGCAAAGCCTAAACAACAAAATTCATAGCTTTTCAACAAAACCACACCAGGAGATTATCCTCGATTAATCCAACCTTGCAACCTCTTACAGGATGGTTAAATTCATTCAAAATCATGTATCTACTAATACACTAGTGCTAGCATAGAAGATCTGATATCAATACAAGAGAAGATGCAACCTCTCTATTGAAAAGCACAAGTCCTTTGAAAAACTAGACTACTACATTTCTAAGTCATAGAATTCAAATGAATGAGCATAAATGCACAATCTATCATATCAACCATGAACATTTTATTAGACAACACAACACAAAAATTCAATAAATCCATAACATACAATATAACATGACAATCATGAGCATAGCAATGATCTTCATCATTCAAGCATTCATTAACATTAAGGAATATACAAGAGCTCATATAGACATATTCAACACATGGAACATCATAGTTCATAACTCAATATATTAATGCATTTGACTTATCTGATTGTATAAAGATGGCTAGCAACTGAAGGAGGGATTTCCACTCACCACCGAACGAAGGGCCATCTACACTACAATTTTCTTACAATTCACCACCTCCAAGCTAGATCCAAATTCTAATGGGATTGTTACTTAGGCAAATTTCATAGAAAATGATTGGTAGAAACTAAAGAGATGGAGTCCATTGCCCAAATTTCTTAACTTCCCTCTAACAGTAAACACCATAGTGAATCAGTTAATCCTCCAAGTTCAATCACATTGATTCAGCCAAGTTACAAATGGGGCATTTTTTAGTATCAGAGGTTAGACCACTATCTAAGTGATCTCTTAATCATATTTTCATAGAAATCACCACGTGGGTCTGCTATCAATTGTCAAGGTGGTTAACAACTCTCCAACAAGCACCAAAGTGGCTCATATTTCCATGTACATGTAGTTAATAGTTATACAACTAGCACCAGAATTATTATGTCATCCACTAAGCCTCTCACTGACCAATTAGGCTTGGATACACAATGTTTGGTGGCCTCTAAATATTAATAAGGGGAATAACACCCCCTTTTAGTGCATGGGGCTCATTCACATCTCTAACATTGCTCCATGCACTCCTTTCCTAGTGTTCAAGGAAACTCTCTCTCTCCAATCATGTTCTCCTTCTACTACCTTCCAATTTCTACTCTCCCTTCACTTTCTTTCCTCCGTAATGTTATTTACTTACATTTCTTCCTATACCTGCCGAAATGCAGAGTTCTAGCTTCCATTTTGTGATAAGACTATAATCGTTTCCCCCTATCCAATTATATCTCTTGCCATTTGTTAGGTGGTGGTTTTCTTAGTTGTGCCACCTATTCTATATTTGAAGGTGATGGAGTTGTCCTCCGCTTCTCCACTGCCCCCACTTCTATGATCTCCATAGAATTTGATCCATGGATCCCTCTCTTTAGGCCAAAATTTGATTCCTTTATTATTTTCAAGAAAGTAATTCAATACTTGAATTTTTTATAGTACTTTTCCCAACTAGTTGTGGCTTCCAAGTTGTTTTTCATCATTTTGATAACATATGCACAAATAGGGGTAAAAAGGTTCTTATGTTACAAACTACATCCCCTTAAAGGAATATCATCCTTAATGTTATGTAACTAGAAAGAAAAATAAAAGAATTGAGCTTTATAATCAAAACTCTTATATCTATTTACACATTAATAAAAAATGGTTATACTACCCTCATTTTTTAGTGTATATACAAGTTTCTTCATCTGCCAATCCAAAATTCTTCCACAACACCTTGACTTGCTTTATTAATTGATTATAGAGCATGATCTATATTGTGTCCGTGATGTATAGTGGTTCTAGTTGGAATTCTCCCTCTAATTCCACATGTATGACAAACCAACCAATTAGATGATTAGTGTCATGTACATACTTTTTAAGCAAAGAAATGCAAAATACATCATGTTCTTTTACTATGGGTGGTAAGGTTAGTTTGTAAGCTATTGTTCCTACTCTTTCCAAATAATTTGGGTGCTAATTTAGCTCAAGACCCCACTTTTAGTGAACTTTTCCTTAGTCTAATATATTATATTATATATATATATATATATATATATATATTATATATATATATTATATATATATATATATATATATATATATATATATATTGCTCTCCCACTAGGAACTTTATGGGTATTTTGTTCTAATATGCATAGATATTTTTCCTATCATGTCCTACTTTCAATTTCCACCTGATACAGATTACTTCCTGCTCCATTTCTTTGAATATGGTAGATCCAAGAACCACCTTTTTAACTTGTCCATGCTAGCTAATATGAGTGTTACATTTTTGGCCATACGATGCCTCAAGAGGACTAATCTTCAATGACTTTTGATAACCATTGTTGCATGGAAAATATACTAATGGTAGGAATTATTCCCATTTCTTTAGGTGATGCATGACATACATCCTCAACATGTCCACTAAAATTCAATTATCCTTTCTGTCTAGCCATCTATTTGAGCTTGATATGTTATAATAAAATCTAATTGTGTTTCAAATCCAACAAACAATGCCTTCTAATAATTGGAAGTGAACTTGGAATCCCAATATGAGATGATTTTCTTAGGTATGCCGTGCAATCTGTTAGTGTCAATGTCTTCACACTTCCATCATTGATCAAATTGCTCTTTTGAATTCATGTTAGGTGTCTCATTTGATCAGCTGCATTCCATTAGGTCATGGATCAACTGATGGTAGTGTTTTCATTTTAGGTTCCCTCATGTCATATACCTGTAGACTTGTTGAAACATCTTTTCAGTAATTCATAGTCATTCCAGTTCATTTCATTTATAAAAATCAGTCCTAGGGTTTAGTTTCATTAGGTCTTAGGGTTTGCCATCATGGTCATTCAGAATTGAATAAAAGGGTCAACAAACACATGAGGAGGATAAACATGTTCATATAGTCATGATTTTACTTATGATATGCTAAATAAGGGTCTTTCACCTCAAAACTTTGTTTTGAGGTAAAACAAAGCATTTGTATTTAATGGGTTCATTTAATGCAATTTTATATAATTTTACAGTTCCTATATGTAATAAGTATGCTCTCGGTGACCTAGGAACAATGCCAGTTCCTGCCACTGCAAGAAGTCCATGAATGAAGAGCAAAGTGCTAAGTGAAGCTCAAACAAACACGATTTTTCACCATCATCAAGCAAGAAGGAGGGAAATAGTGAAAAACTGGAAGGTTGACCGGTGTTGTGCATCATTTGCCCAGTGTTGTGCATTAAAAGTGTGCTGTGCACCTATTGAGTATCTGCAGTGTAAATTTGCATGGGCATTGCGCATTAAAATGGCGTTGTGCCCCTATTGAGGAAGCCAAAATTGCCTCAAATCACCTCCAAACTTCTTCAAAAACCCTTTGATGCTTGTTTCAAGTAAGTATACCATTCCTCCTTGCTAAAAAGAGTTGTGATCGGTTGCTTAAGTGTGTTTGGCTTCTTTTAGAGTAAACCCTAACTAAATGCTAAAGACAAACCCTAACTAATTTCTAAAACTACCTCTCATAAGCCACCAAGGGTCATTTGCTACTCTTCTTCTTCATTTACACTTAGTTTATCAAGTCTTTTTCACTATCCATTAGTCACCAAGCTTCATTCCACTAAACCCTACTTTCTACATCAAACCATAGCCCTAATACACTATTCACTTACCATAATTCCCAATCCCACTATTCCCCATTCCCTTATCAAACTTTATACCCTAACTCCCTCAAGTATTCACATCCTCATCTTACACCTCACTTACCTTATAAAACAAATTTCTTCATACTCATCTTGTTATCACTACAAACCTTCATTTCACATCACTTATCATATCACCAAAAAACCCATGGAGAGAGATATAGACTATGAGAGTGAGGAGGAAAATTTTAGTGACACTTCCAGAGAAGAACATGTGCCTAGAAAGCCACACAAATGGGGACAGATCATCCAAGAGGAACCTATTAGTCTCACAAAGTTACTTGCTTGTCCCCTTGCTATATACTGTTTTAGACATCATTCTTTCTTTGAGTTTTATGAAATCGTGGAGAGGGTAAAGTTTCATCATGAGCTTGCCCAGTTGTTTGTCACCCATCTACATAATGGCCAAGTGAACCTTGCTGGTGTCTCCTTCACCTTGTCACCTACCACCATCTTAGAAGCAACAGGCATCCCTAATGTAGGTGAGCAATGGAATAAAGGGAGGTATGTGGACAGTGAATATTATGAGCCTTATATTAAGGCTAGATATCACAACAAAATCAACAGGGTGTTCCCTTTCAAGTACTTGGAGGATAGGTTTTCCCCTCTTATGAAGATCATTATCAAATATTTCTCCTGTGAGGGAATATTTTCCCGCTTGTATGCATATCATGTCAGGTTGTTGATGCATTTTACAAGGGTGACGATGATGAACCTCCCCTACTTTATATACAAGAACATTGAGAAGATGGCCCACTATGTTCAAAGAAAACCTTTTCCTCATTAGCTCAATAGCATTTACCACTTCTCATTGATTAATATTGTTGTCTTGCACTAGTTAAACTTGCTAAACATGCCATGGGGGACCTTTATTGCTCATGAAATGTTCAAAGATATTCAAAGGTTTCATCAGTGCCTCAGGATAGCCAGATGTCCATGAGACCGAGACTATAGGTGTGCCAGTATTTGTCACTTATGGGAGAGGTACAAGGAGTCTTTTTGTTGCTTCCAGGTGAGTACTATCTCCACCAGGGGTGGAAGGGGTCTTACCTTCTTCACCAGATCACTGGCAATTGCTATCTCCACCAGGGCTGGAAGGGGATTTGCCTTCTTCTCCAGCTATATAGGTTGGCCAGTAGTCAAAGATCAGAGACAAAGGGAAACAAAAGATGCATGAGGAGGGCCCTACTGAAGCGCAAGGCAAGGATTTTATTTTGATGGAGGAGGATGCCATTGACTTGGGCTCTTAAGTCTCAAGAATCAAGGACATGATTATCAAAGAGAAGGAGGCTGAAATACAAGCCTTATCAGTTAACCTTGAGAGAGCTAAATGGGTCATTAGATACCTTGAGCAAGAAAACAAGAAGCTTGCTGACAAACAAGACCTCATGGAGCTGCAAATCATCGGAGAAAATTAGCAAAGGTCAAGTTGACCTCCATTGAAAAAGAAATAGAGAATGACCGGGAGTATTTGTTGGAGAATGTGAATATGCACTTGGAGAGGTTGCTTGAGAAGGAAAAAAAAAGAGAAAAAGATGCTTCGCCACATGGCCTAGCACTACCTAACTCAGAACAAGATTTGTAATGCAAGGACAAAAAGGCTAAAAGCCAAGCTAAGAAGAGCTTTGAGGAACAAGAAAGAGCAAGATAAACTCAAGATCTTAGCTGAAGCATCATTGGCCCAGCAAAGCACCTAACAAGGAGTCCTCATGTCAAATTTCAGGAAATTTTGAGCACTTTTTGTCATTTCTAAATTTTGAAATTTGAAAAAATAGGGTTTTGCAATAGGTGCTCAGTGCCATTGGTGCTGCACTTTTGATGGGGACCTCCATTTGAAAAATGTCTTACAGTTTTGGAATCAACATGAAAAATTATGAGAACACAAAAACTTTTAGGAGTTTTGGATGAGGTCTTGCCCTCCAAAAGGGTAAAAAACACCTAAAAAGTGCCTTCTTTGCCACCTTTTTGCTACACAGGAAGCAGTCTTGGGAGAATTAACTTTTGGAGGGGCAAATGAGCTCCAAATTAGAAAAATGAAATTGTTCTCGAAACTAGATAGGCAGTGCTTTCAAACAAACCATCTTGCACCTGATTTGGACATAGGTAAGGCCTCCAAAAATAACCCTGAAGTGGCACTGCGCATTAAATTTTTGACACTACACATTAAATAGATTTGGCTAGTTTTGCTTAAATTTCCAGATTTCTCCTAGTGTTCTTGGAAGTTGACTTTTTCCTCATTCCTTGGTAAATTTATGCATGGTAAATGATGTATTTGATGTAAATATGGATGAAAAACACCTCATAGGGTAGATAGATCAAGTTTCAAGTGGTTTTGATGATGCATGAATTGGTTTCCTAAGTTTTAGAGGCAAGTTGTTCCACTGCCTACTTTTGTGTTCCTAGTTTAAATATGGTTGAAACCACTCCTCTTCTCATGGTTTCGATCCCTGATAGCTAGCATGAGTTGTTTGATTGCCTATACTATGTAATTTTTTAGTCATTTGAAAAGGTTGGACTCTTGTGGAAGCCGTGAGCTCTATTGTATATCTTTATAGCAGTTTGGCAAGGAATAAAACTAGGTTTCACAACTATTTTTGTGGAATTCTTGTGAAAGTGAGTTAATGTATTGTTTCCTCTTTGTAATGAGTTTTTCTTATGTGTTATATGTATCAAAATCTATCTTTCTCTTCTAAAACTAGATGAATCAAGGTGAATAGACAAAATACACTGCTGTGCTTTGTCTTGAAAATGCATTTGGTTTTCAATGTTCTCAACTACTTGAAGAGGACTTATAGTTTCTTTATGCCCTCCTCAATCCCTCAGCTATCTTAAACTACCATCTCAAGCCCATTTCTAGTACATAAAGCCTTGTCTACCTCACCCCACAGAACATGATTGTATCCCTGAGTTGATTTCCCAGACCCAATCTGCCTTCTCCAATTGATCCAACAACCAAACATCAAAATCAAAACAAAATTCTTTGAGCTACTATACCTAGCCTAAAATCTATATTCAATTCAGTCATCTCAAGTCATAATTGCAACCATCCTAACTAAGATTAACAAGGAGAGAGCCCTCTCTTGACCTGGTGGGGCTAGCTACCGGGTTAAGCATGGTTTGTAGTTACCCTGGGATTTCCTCCCGTCAACCTGAGGTTGATCTAGGCTTTAACATAGTGGCGACCATACTAGGGAACGTAGTTTTATGTTCCTCATCAAAACAGATCAAGTTTAGATCTAATTGTTGATGGTGGACAACGATCAGACATCAAAAGGCTGAAATCATTCACCTGGCGACTCCAATGTCAAAAAATCCCAAGGTTTAGAATTTTTATGGCAACTCTACTGTTCAAGAACCACTAGCTGGAAGAATTTCTTGGTGAATTAATTGTTATCAAAATGGATTCGCTGGATCGAAGGTATGCTCCCATGAGCCGAGATCACATTCCAAGTTTCCCAAATAAAATTCTGAAGGTATATTAGCAAAGGAGTTTTCCTATGTTTAAAGATGACGATAGGAATGATGCTACTTTACATCTGGTTACATTTCACATGCATATTCGCAAGTTGAAGGTTGATTTTCCTGAAGACTGCTTGATGAAGATATGCATGGCCACTCTAGAAGGTGAAGCTCGATCTTGGTATGAAAGTTTGTGTTAAACAGACATGATGAACGAGAAACAAATAGAAAGATAAGCTTGCATTAGATTTTTATTAACAATAGATGTACATTTATAGTACAATATGGTGACCATTGGGATTCACATCCCAAGGTCCCTTGGACTACTTAGTCTGTTTGGCTTCCACACTAACCCATTAGGATTAGGTGTCCAACATTCCCCCCCTTAATCTGAAGGGTTATGTATGAATCCAAGAAAAGAGCTGTAATACAAAATGTGCAAATATGCATGGCAGCACTAGGTTGAATGTGCTCTATGAAATGTTGG
>APFE030503392.1:27616-42816 GCA_000404065.3 Pinus taeda | reverse complement strand
TTTTATTATTAATTTCTACTACTAACTCCATGATATATATATTTGTTTGAAAGTTTTCATGTTGATATAATTGTTATCTATTTATGTTATTATTCTTATTCTTTACTGTTTATTAATTAATTGGTTATATATTTGGATATATATGTATTTATTTGATTTGTATTAATTTATTTATTTCTTAATATATTTAATCTGCACATATTGAATTATAATATATGTATCTATGTGTTTTTTATTTATTATTATTATATTCAATTTTTATAATTGTTATAATTTCATTTAATTTTTATTTTTATTTATTAATTAATTTAAGTGTATATCTCATTATTTTATTTATTTGATTCATATAATTGTATTAATATTATTTTCATGATTTTATTGATTTATTATATTAAGTTAATATGAATTTTGTTATGATTATTATATTTAATGATTTTTTTTATCACATATATATAAGTTTACCTTTGTTATTTTGTTATATTATTATACTAGTATTAATAGTATTATATTTAACTTATTAATTAATTATTATTATTTATTTTTATTTTTATTAAAATATGAGATTTATATTGTTGTATTTAAATAATATAATTCTATTTCAAAGGTTTGCAAGGGCTTTTAGGTTAAGGGCTAAGGTCTGATTTTTATTAAGCAGCTTAATATCATTGTTTATTGAGGAACCAACTAGATGTAAGGGTTAGAATACTTAAAGACATATGGAGATAGGATGGGTTAGGGGAAAGCATGACAGGGAAAGAAGAGGGGAAGAAAGGGTACAGAAGATAGGGTGAAGGGGAGGGAAAGTTTATTCAATGGGGGAGAGCAGAGGATTCCAGTTTTTACTAATTTCGAAGCCTCCATCTCTATTAAGGTTTCGAGGGTGTTTAATGATCTCAATGGCCTCATGCACTTTACGCTTGAAGTGATGTTTTTCATTTGCAATAACCTTAGTGTCCTCAAGGCATATATGATGGTTTGTTTTACCAGCATGCTCAGCTAAGGCTGAAGAGCGAGTTCTTTCTTTACGGATGTCAGCACTATGTTCCTTGAGCCTAATCTTTACAGACCTGCTAGTTTCTCCTATATATTGTTCTCCATAAGAGCAGTTGATGATACAGAAGTTGATTATACCTTATGTTTAAGTCTGAGACTTTATTTAACCTCTTCCCAAGATGGATATCCAAGTCTTCAATCCATATATCTTATGTTATAAGTTACATTTTGATTAACATTTTTTCACAAATAAACTAAAGCTAGCATTAGTTTACTAATATTAAATGTTTTCATGAGTATCCCTCGAACTTGATCTTTCTTTGCACAATTTTAAACTTTCCACCACCTTGTAAGTTTTATGACTTCTAGACTTTGTTTTATAACATGAAAATGTTTGACAAGTGTTAGAAAATCCGAAAGACAAAAATATTTTTGCCTATAAATATTGGTACACATTTAAGAATATTTCTATAATTCTGGTTGTTTACAACATTTAGAAAAAGTGAATAGATATGCTGATATTTACGTCATTGACGTAATGCACACACTACATGGATAATGGATTTCCGCACTTTATGCATTGCGACATTTCCTTTGCAACATCTAGTGCAAATGCTAGTTACACCCTAAGGCGTTTCCCTCTGGGAAGAACTGCCCCAATTGCCAATCAGTACAAATATGCACCATTAGATGAAATGTTAGAAGTTTGAAAAATTTTACACCATCAGATCAAATAACTAAAACAACTACTTCGGGCTAAACCATTTTGCTGAACCGTTTTTCTTGATACCTCACATTGATTTTGTAACATCTCCACAGTTCTCTTGCGGATTGATTTTGTGACATCTCCATAGTTCTTAACTGGAACAGTGGCGACAACAGGGGTTGCGAACTGCATGGTGGGGACCAGTGGCCTTGGGTCATCGAGCAAGCCATCACAAGGCCTACAATGACGCTGGCTGGGAATGAAGGCTCAAAGCCGAAGGGCCTCTCAGCCTACCTCGACAGTGTTTATTTGGCAGAGCTGAAGGGAATGGACTGCTATGACTTTTATTTTGTGGTCAAGGCAATGGACAAGAAGGCATTGTTGGGCACGAATGAGATGATCAAGGCCGAAACGGAGAGGGAGATTTTGGAAACGCTGGATCATACATTCCTGCAGACTCTGTATGCGCATTTGGACGAGGCTCACTTGTAGTGTCTGGCCATGGATTTTTTCCCAAGCGGGGAATGTTCAAATTTCCATTCCAGATTGTGCAATGTATCCATCCTTTTTCATCACTTCTTAGCCTCTCAACTTGTTTTCTGATTTAGTATTGTATCCATTCTTTTGCTTAGTATACTTTACAGTCTTCCGTGCAACAAATTCTACAAGTGCATAGACGTGTAGATTCATGTGTTGAATCCAGAAAAGTTCAGTTTATTAATGCGGATTAAGTTATATTTTGTTGCAATTTTGATGTAATCTAGGAACAAGTGACACAAAGAGGAAGAGCCACGAGGATCAACCAGCAGAGTAGGATGTTTGCACTTCTGGTGGTAAATGGTCTTTTATGCAATTTCCTCTACCTAACCTTGATGGGAATATCTCTTCTCTAGGTACTGGTATTCAGTATACTTTAAAGTTTACAACGTCCCATGCAACAAATTCTGCAAATGCCTAGACCTGTAGATTCATGTGTTGGCTGCAGAAAAGTTGTTCAGTTTATTAATGTGGACTAAGATCCTTTTTATTGTAATTATGATGTAACACAGGAACAAATGATCAAAAGCAAAAGAGCCCCGAGGATCAACTACCAGAGCAAGATGTTTCCACTTCTGGTGGTAAATTGTCTTCTATGCAAATTCCTCTGCCTAACCTTGATGGGAATATCTCTTCTCCAAGTAATGGTATTCAATCTACTTTGCAGTGTCCCATGCAACAAATTTTGCAAGTGCCTAGGCCTGTAGATTCATGTGTTGGCTGCAAAAAAGTTGTTCAGATTATTAATGTGGACTAAGATCCTTTTTATTGCAATTATGATGTAATACAGGAAAAAATGACCGAAAGCGGAAGAGCCCTGAGGATCAACCAACAGTGCAGGATGTTTCCATTTCTTGTGGTAAATTGTCTTCTATGCAAATTCCTCTGCCCAACCTTGATAGAAATATCGCTTCTCTAGGTACTGGTGTTCAGTCTACTTTACAGTCTACCATGCAACAAATTCTGCAAATGCCTAGACCTATAGATTCATGTGTTGGCTCCATCTCTTCTATCTCCTTAACAGATGTGCCTATGACAAGACCCCTTATGATGCCTCATCAATTAAGGACTGATTATGGATATCGGTTACTCAATTTCGTACTTGAATGGCCGCTTTCATATGGTATTGCTTTGGATATCTTGGAAAATCTGGGAACATCACCTATTCCATCACTCGATACCATATCTCAGTCATTGTCACCCAGTAACAATCCAATTTCGTCGACTGTGATCCCAAATATGCAATTCTATGACGTCTTATATTTTGACCAATAGTTTAAGGAGAGAATTTTGATTTTGATTTTTGGTGTGATTTCTCTTTTGGAGTATCTTGTTTTCTTTTCAAGAATCAACTGTTTTTACAATGTTGTTAGTCCCTTTACAATGTTACAAGTCTTTCCGCTTTGGGTTGTAAAGACTATAGTATTGTATTTTTGTTTTTTAATTAATTAGTTACAAAAAATGATGATATACCATTGTTTAAATTAAAGTTTTGTTGAAATCACATATTGCATTTCACATTATACCTTATGTTTAAGTCTGAGACTTTATTTAACCTCTTCCCAAGATGGATATCCAATTCTTCAATCCATATATCTTATGTTATAAGTTACATTTTGATTAACGTTTTTTCACAAATAAACTAATGCTAGCATTAGTTTACTATCATTAAATGTTTTCATGAGTATCCCTCGAACTTGATCTTTCTTTGCACCATTTTAAACTTTCCACCACCTTGTAAGTTTTATGACTTCTAGACTTTGTTTTATAACATGAAAATGTTTGACAAGTGTTAGAAAATCCGAACTAAAAGAATATTTTTGCCTATAAATATTGGTACACATTAAAGAATATTTCTATAATTTTGGTTGTTTACAACATTTAGAAAAAGTGAATAGATATGTTGATATTTAGGTCATTGACGTAATGCACACACTGCACTTTATGCCTTACAGTGTTTCCTTTGCAACATCTGGTGCAAATGCTAGGGCATACAGCGTTTCCTTTGCAACATCTGGTGCAAATGCTAGTTACGCCCTAAGGCGTTTCCCTCTGAGAAGAACTCCCCCAATTGCCACTCAGTACAAATCTGCACCATTAAATGAAATGTTAGAAGATTGAAAAATTTTACACCATCTGATCAAATAACTAAAACAACTACTTCGGGCTAAACCGTTTTGCTGGACCGTTTCTTCAACTATTTCTTGATACCTCACATTGATTTGTAGCATCTCCACAGTTCTCGTGTGGATTGATTTTGTGACATCTCCACAGTTCTTAACTGGAACAGCGGCGACAACAGGAGCTGTGAACTGCATGGTGGGGACCAGTGGCCCTAGGTCATCGAGCAAGCCCTCACAAGGCCTACAATGATGCTGGCTGGGAACGAAGGCTCAAAGCCAAAGGGCCTCTCAGCCTACGTCGGCAGTGTTTATTTGGCAGAGCTCAAGGGAACGGATTGCTATGACTTTTATTTCGTGGTCAAGGCAATGGACAAGAAGGCATTGTTGGGCACGAATAAGATGATCAGCGCCGAAACAGAGAGGGAGATTTTGGAAATGCTGGATCATACGTTCCTGCAGACTTTGTATGCGCATTTGGACGAGGCTCACTTGTAGTGTCTGGCCATGGAGTTTTTCCCAAGCGGGAACCTCTATGTTCTCAGGCGGCAGCTTAAGAGGTCTGCGTTGGCAACTCATGGATTTTATTGTGAATAACAAAAGATGAAAAGTGATTTAAGAGGTAACCTTAAAAAAAACACAAAGTGATGACATTTGATGGTGGTTTGGACCCAACTTTTGCATCAGAAGCCTTTCAAATGCTGGTTGATACAATATAGCGAGAAGCTGAAGGTGAGTTCCCTGTGTTGACACTGATCTTTGAGTTCTCAGACTGCCATGGCCCTTGAAGTTCAAGGGCCTTATCGTACACTCACTGAACCCCTCAGGCATTTGAAAATTGCAAGAGAGCCACAGCAAGAAGAACGCCCCCCTGCGTCCGCTAGTCCATCCTTGAAAGAACCTCCAACAGAATGCGAGATACCCATTTCATCTCCCAACTCCTTGGCAGCTCCTATGGTAATGGAGAGAATGCATCCCACAAGGGTAGCCCATCTGTAGAGCAGCCTGGATAGGGAGAGAAAAAGCCTTATTGTGTAGGCAGACAAAATCACTATGAAGAAGCACATGGCCAAGTGTTGGAGATTTTCCACTGCAATCCAATCTTCTGCCATGTTTCTTTCTCTGCCTTCATGCACACTTGCTTCTTACCACCATGGGAGGTATAGGGTGTTGATTATAATAAGGCTTCAGCTTTCAGGGATTTCAACTAATTCTCAGTAAAAATGGATCGCTACCTTTGACGGAAGTAGATTGATTTCTTTTCCATCACATAAATGTTTTACAAAGTCACAAGACCTTGTTTCTTAAATAAAATAATCAGTTGTCCATAATGAGACTTTTTGAAAGCTTTTTTGGTGGGTTTTTTCGGTCAAAATCCGACAGCAATTTATTGGAATCGCAAGTTTGATTGCTAGTTCCTGCACAATCAAAGCATCCCAAGGGTTTTTCAAGGTGCTGAATCCAAACATACTGTTAAAAAACCAATTTAACTGCAACAAATCAAAATTGAAATCTCCAAAAAATCAAATCTCTAAAAAATCACATTATAAACAACTCCCTTGAGCCTCGACCATTTCCCTTGGTTTTCATTTTTTCTTTGGAAACTGGTCGCAACAACCTTCCATACTTCAAATTACTTCTCAAAATTGAAATCTCCAAAAAAATCAAATCTCTAAAAAATCACATTATAAACAACTCCCTTGAGCCTCGACCATTTCCCTTGGTTTTCGTTTTTTCTTTGGAAACTGGTCGCAACAACCTTCCATACTTCAAATTACTTCTCGTTCAATTATTTGAGAAAACAGAGCCTAATTTATGTCTTTTTGTCCCAAACTGTGTTTTAAAATTCTAACCTAATCAACTTATAATAACATCTTTTCTTATTATTTTAAAACAATATAAAGTCCCATCAAATAATTAAAAACAAATCTACTTATAATAACATCTTTTCTTATTATTTTAAAACAATATAAAGTCCCATCAAATAATTAAAAACAAATCTGACATCTTTCAAATTATTATTTTGATTCAATTTCTAACAAAAGTCTGGAAATTAATTATATAAACTATATCGTTAATTACAATCAATATAAATCTATGAACAAAATGATGAGAATCTCACTTTATGTTCAATGAACTCTTAATTTCCAATACTTCAAATTATTTCTCCTCATACAATTATTTGAGAAAACGACAGCCTAATTTATTTCTTCTTTGTAGCAAACTGTATTTTAAAATTCTAACCTAATTAAATAAAATAATATAATATAATAAAGAAACTTTGATCCAAGTTAGGAATTCATTAATATTTAATTTTGGATAAGATTGAAAATATTTTTATTTTATATTTAATTTTGAATCATATATGTGAGTTGAATTTGTATTTACTTTCGAATTAAATTGAAAATTATAAAATATTTTAAATAACAATATGATTTTTTTTTATTGATTTTTAGATCATTATTGTTTTTTAAAATTACATATTATTTTTATTTGTGTTAAGTGGGAGAGGGTTTTTGATCTTAAGGGAAATCAAAAAATAACTTTTAAATTGCATTCTAATGTTGAGCTTAATGATCTTAAGGATGAAATCATATCATCTAAATTGAAGTTCCATGCTAACGATGAACAATTGTGGAAGAAGGGTATAAATGTAAAATTATATGATGGAATCATAATTTCCATATTGGGTGTAATTATCTCTTGATTGTTTGGCATTTATAATGAAATTCAGAAAAATGTACAATCATTATATATATAGGATTCTTTGGGGGGACTCTCATGCTCTTGATTTATTGTGCATATGTGATGTTATTCACTATTATCCATGGAAAAATCTAGAAATTGATTGAAATCAACACTGTTAAGGGAAAATTGTAGACCTATCACGAAATTGAGATGGTTGAAGAAAATTGTAGACCTATCATGAAATTGAGATGGTTGAAGGTGAGAAGAGATGCTAGGAAAGTTAAGAAACCATAACCTACATTACATTTAATAGTTTCTTGAAATCCAAGTATTATTCTTATTGGAAATTTATGAAAAGCATGCAATAGATTGGACTCTTTCTATGTAGGCTAAAGAGAATTGTAATGGAATGGTACTCTTGAGGGACTATTGAGTAAAGAAAAAAGTAGGTCCTCCTAATGTTATAAGGGGTAGTGGAAGAGAGCATCATAACTATTTAATGGTTTGATGGGGTGCATGTAATTCTTTGCAGTGAGTAGAATGGCTAAGCATGAAAGCACATAGGTTGGGATAAGAAATATAGAAACTTGTAGCTTGGTTCTTTCATCCTTGTGACTTTATATCCTAGCTTAGAGGTGGCATATGCACTAGATACCAATAGTTGGATAGAAAATCATTCTTATCTAGCCAATTTCTTGGATGAATGTTTTTTAAAGGATAGGTCTTTCATCATTGTTTATAAAGATGCAAACTAATGTTATCTAATATATGTTATGAAATACTTTTTGTTTTCATGACATGTTTGCTTATTTCAGAACCTACTCATGGGATTTTGGTTTATGTGAAGCATTGTGACACTGATTTTTATATTCAAATTGTGTTCTTTAAACGTGTATTGGACATGTCCAATTCATTTAGTTTTGGTCCTTCATTAGATTTTTACTCTATTGGTATTATTGGAAAATTGATGTTGGGGTACATTGCACTCAGGATTTCATTAAGATCACCTCAAGAACTACACTTAGACCATCATTTCACCCTCTTCCATACATTATTACGGCTAGATATGACCACTTTTCATTCACTTTAGAAATTCCCTATCATATAAGATCATCTCCTATTTTTACAATTTTCTATTTTTAGTTAGTCTATTTTTAGCAACGGATGACATGTGGTGGTACTCGAGCATTGACTAGCTCGTTACATGGTTGGTTACACTCCATTAATACACACTAACTCATGCGTAGGTTGTCCTATCATGAATTCTCACTTACTTTCATAAATTTAGCATCTAACACCTTATCCATGTTGGGTATGCATTATATTCTTTGCAAAATTATCCCTATGCATTATACAATGCGTGATGCACAATAAGGGGATCACATGGGGTTGCATCCCCCTTGAGTTTAAGGGGTTCACAAGGGGATGGAATCCCCCTTGTGTGGTGGTTCTAGTGAGTTTCCCTCGAAAACTTTTTTGGGTACTTTTTTCTTTTGTTTTTGGTTGTTTTCGACACACAATGTTGCTAAAAGAGGTTTTGTGGTGCATGGAGGTATTTCCTCATGGTTTTGTAGTTATAGTTAAGGAATTATGAATGTATTTTGATATAGGGTAAATGGATTGATGTCATAGGAATACCACAAGGTATATATTTTGTATTGTAACACTATACAAAAGAATATATATATTGAAAAAATCTTGTTGGTTTTCATGATTTGGGTTTCTCAAATAAAATATTTGTGTTAAAATGTGTTTTTTCCATTGTATCTTTTTTATTTTATTAAGAACTTGTTTTCATTAATTAATTGTATAGGGTTAAAGTTAATTTTGGTTAATATGTTCATTGATTAGGAAAGTTACTTCAATGTTCCATATTTCCCGATTATCGATCCATTTTATTTCCATTACCAATCACATAAATCGTTATCACATTGGTGGTAACTAACGAAAGAATATAAACGAAAAATGTAGAAGACAAGCCAAGACAAGATGACACAAGAATAGGGCTCAAGCCAAGGGAAAAGCCCAAGATGGGGAAAACCCTTGATCAATTCTTTTAATTATTATTATCAAATGATCAACAGAGAGAGTACAATAATGAAAAGTCAAGGTCATAGCGGCTTACGAATTTGATGATCAATATCACTGATTAAGTGTCAACGAAACAACCTAGTCAACTCGACAATATTTTTCTAAAGTCATCCAATCTAGGCTTGATATGGAGTTATGAGAATGTTTCCCTTTGATTACAAGTCTGGACTCAACTAACTGTTGTAGCATTTGCCCACTTGTGTCACCAATGACTAAAGTCTGCTTGTTGCACATCTAAATTATGGTTAGGGCTTCTTAGTTCACTGCATCAACTTATTTTCTCACCTCCAGACCTCCTTCAATGGTTGAAACCTCCTTTCTAGTAATTTGGTCCATTCTTCTAGGTTGATTTGGGTTAATTCCAACCCTCAAACATGCTGCAAGACTCACCTGCTCCCACATGGTTAATTTTGTGTCCTGTTGGAAAATGTGACTAGGTTCAGTCTTCATTAATGTATTTGAGTCATCATGTAATGTACTTGTCAAAAGAATAAATAAAATAATTATTATTATTATTATTATAACTTATTAAAGCATGGGTTTCATGCTTGGGTCATCATGTTTTAGGTACAAGTCCCTAGTGAGGACTTCTAAGATATATTCTGAGTCAATAGAGTCATTGTACATTTAAAGAGACCCTTCTAGGGATTTTGAATCATATAAAAAGGTTAAGTATTGAGACAAATATGAATTATGTTACCTCCAAACTAAGTCGGTCTTAAGATGATCGAAGGCTATTTGACCTCACTTAAAGGATATATATGAAGCAGTTCAAATTCCATTTGGAGGAAAATCAACTCAAGCAAGTTCGATATCTCTTTGAAGCTGGGAAAAAGTGCGAAATAGAGGAAGAAGGGAAAAGGAGTGCGTGTATGGTCTAGGAGAAGGAAGGAAGGAAAATCAAAGTTTTGGTGCATCTCTCTCTCCCTCATGCCCTAGATTGGAAGATTGAATTTCTCTTGTTGATGTCATAGCCAATTGTTGCATGTTGTTTGTTGGCTCACTAAGATGTCTTTTTACAGGAAATCTCAATCCCTACATTAATTGTCAACTTGAGGTAAGTCTTTTTATCTCAAAAGTGTCAGCACAATATATGTAGTGAATCTAGAGGTTATCTAATGATGAATTGTTGCAATCACTAATGACTAATTCTTCAATTCAATCCACACAATTCTAGAAAGAACTAACTATGGAAGAAATATTCTTAACACACTCTGCAATTCTATGCAACTTGTTCTGAAATCAATTGAAACTAAATGCAAATAAGAATCACACTTGGAATTGTTCAAATAGACTTAAGGCTAAATCACTCAATCAAGGAAAGAAACTATAACTATTGAAAAGAATTGTTAATCTATAGCAATCCAAATTAGCCAGCAATCTCAATTGAACATCAAACAATAATTGAACAACATTCAGTAATTGAACAACAAACAACAATTGAACAACAAGTGGTAATTGAATAGCAAACAACAATTGAACAACAAGAACGCATGCAACAATAAAGGATTTCTAAATAGCAAATGATCTATATTGCAATCTATGGAAATTAATTAGAATTATCTCTAAGATCTCTGATAACATCACTCGAAATGAACAACAATCTGCTATTAACACTAATTCACTCATTCCAATCAAAGCATTACTTCAGTTTGTTACACGGCTTCACTCTGAATCTATTTGAACAACAATTTGAATCAATATCACAAACCTTTATGATAAATGAAATAACCAATGATTGAACATTAATCAAATAGCAAAGACTAAATAGAAAGACTATAACACAAGGAAGCAATAGAACTTCTCATGACCGAGCCTAGATTCGCCAGTAGCCTCCACTTAATAAGAACTCAGAATATGAATATGTATCAAACACAACCTTCTTTCATTAATGCAAGTAACAGCTTACAAAATCCCTGAGATAACATCATTGTATGTTTTCAAAAAAAAAAATTACAGATTATCCAAGTCTGAACTATCTCTAATTGCCTTTCGGCCCTATATATAACATAAAAGAGTAACTAGATAAAGGTGAATCCTTAGGATCAGGGGATCCTGAGGATTTCGCAATACATAATTTGATCATGTGATAAAATAGCATTGTTCAAGCTAATCTCCCGTTGCCTTGTCTGCCAAAGATGTTGTAGTTTCCCTTTTATGGCCTCGCGTTGTTCTGTCAACTGAATGACTTTTTCCGAGTCTGCATCTTCTGCATACAAAGATAGCAAAAAATTAGTTTCTTATGCTAGATTTGCCTATTTTGTCACCAAATGATTTCATCCAACTTTAGCCGATATTTTCCTTATTTTAATCTATAAATAGAGATAATCGTATAAGGATGAAAGTTAAATAAAGCAATTTATGAAGAGAAAGCATACCTTTTTCCTGACCCAACATAGTCCCCAGCTTACCTTGTTGCATGTCTACTGGCAAGTGAGTAGTTTAGATGCAATTGAGTTAGGGAATAAATAGGATATACCTCCTCCTTGTAATTCCCAAAACCATTTTTCTGCTTAAGGACAGTGAAATCCTGGGTTACCTCTTGATCCTTCAAGTTATAGTCACAGCGGTATTGATCAGGAGGATACCATATGATTGGGGGTTTGTAACGACATCCTATCCAATCAGGCCCCATTATTAAAATCATATTACTATATTTATAGAAACAACAGGAGGCAGCTTTGAAGTTCCGATATCCAAATGGCTCTCGGTTCCTCACAGTGTTGCTGGATACTTCCCACCTATATCTTGATGCAGACAAGGCTTCTTCCTTAATGTCCTAGAAATATTCCTTTCTAGCCTGAATGATATTGGTATGGAGTGGCCCCAATTTGCCTACTAACAGGATCGTTGCATAAACTGTTTATGTCTGACAGATATGGGCAATTGTTGTGTATGCTCCCCTCTAACCCATAGGTCAATGCCATACTCACGTTTTCTGAAAGTATTGTGAGCCTTGGCCCACTTGAGTTGGTTGGTAGCAAATGAGAGGAATGCCTGAAATTGGACATCTTCTATAAAAGGGCCACAGTGGCTGTCCCTATCATATTCTAAAAAGAAATTATGCATATAAAGTTCACAGAGGAGGCATTGAACCTTCTCATCGTGCTCTCTAAAGCATTTGATAAAGTCTGGGGTGGTTTTTATCTCTACCAGTTTGCCAGCCTTAGCGGCTTTGACTTTTAGTAAGAGGTATCTTTCCATGAGAAATAAGGCATAATTTGTGTGGAGTATCAAAGAAGGTATGTTTCAATGGTTATTTCAGCATCTTTTCATTAGAACTTATAAGCCTTTTGCATTAGAAACTTAGACAATAATAAGGATTTATAATGAAACATGTGAGATTAACGGAGAACGCTGATAATTTTCATTCCTATGTGCAGGAGGGAGGAAAAACGGAAAGTGGCCATCCCAAAAGAAAAGACAAAGATGAACTAACTGATGTCCCTTTGATGGGAGACCGCGTGCAAACCAGATCAAAACGGACCAACCCAGGAAAGGAAGCGGAGATACCAGCTCGGAGCAGAAAAGGGAAGAAGTGACTCAGGATTAACGATTATGCAAATCCCTTAGGATCTTAGATCCTGAGGGATCACTATTTTATCTATTTCTACATCTAGATATCTTCGTCATCATCTTTATATAAGGAATAGCGTTGTTGGCTAGAAGGAGGACTTTTATGTAATTTCTTTTAAGAAAGATCAAGACTAGGATCTCTATGTTTTGTTGAAGGCTTGAGTTATTGTAATTCTACTTCATGCATTAATACATACTTGGTTACTCTTTTATCTTTAAGCCTGGATCAATCTTAAGCGGTGTACCCCTAGAGGCTAAGGGCCCGGCCCTGGAGGACACTTGCTCTTGTCCCATTACGCGTGGTTTCTGTGTGGTTTGTTTATAGACGTGATCTGGTAATCTGTTGTGTTTTAAGAACGTTTATATTACATGCTCTGTTATGTTTAACTCATTTAATGTTCCTGCAAACAAAAGTCTTATATTGACGCTGTATCATGTTACCAATCCTTTAAGTGTTGATTAATCTCTATAGGATACTTTCATTCCATTACAGATTTTTATGCGATTGTGCTTTGGCATTACAACAGTTATCTTGAAAAGTTTGATTTCACATGATTATTGAATCCTTGAATGTTACTGTATTCATCTTGAGATGTAATCGTATGCTTTTATTTAGAGCAATAACAAAATCAGATTAAGCACGTTGTGTTTATATGGTTTTAATATTATTCTATCGGTAGTGTTGTTCCATAGTATGTGTACATCTTTTAAGAGCGAAGGATTGATGTTTTGATTGGAGTGATTAAATAGAGTTACAGCTTGACGAACTTGGTTACTGCTTATTGTAGTTGCTATTCCATTTATGAATTGTTGTTCCATTTTAGTTGTTGTTCCATTTCAATTGTTGTTCCATTTCAAGATTGTTGATTTGTTGTTTTATTTACTTGCCATTTCTTAAGGACGGTCTTAGGCTGTAGTGAGCATCAGCATCTGCTACCTGGCTCCCAGACCTCTGATCTGCTCCCATCAGTTATGAAAGGGATGGGTTATTGCTACTGAACCCTTGGCTGATGTGTTGTTCTATTTCATTGCTATTTCATTTACTTGTTGTTTCATTTCTATTTGTTAAGGACGATCCCGGGATGTAGTGAGCGCTGGCATCTGCTACCTGGCTCCCAGAGCTCGGATCTGTTCTCATCAGTTATGAAAAGGATGGGTTATTGGACCGAACCTTTGACTGATGCATTACTTGGTGTGATTTAGCCTTTTGAAGTAGTTAAGTTGTAGACATGCATCTATTTATTTTTGTAGTTCTTAAATAGTTGTACTACGAGCATTACTCTAACAAGTGCTAAGCCTCAGACTGAGACACTCTTTGAAATAGCAAGACATTCCGGATTGACATATTAATGTGAGGTAACTAGAGGTGAAAGAGACCCTTTTTATAGCTCTACATTTTGGCGCTGTTGTCGGGGAAAGAGTGTAGCCATTTGTTTTTTTCAGGGTAGTGTACAAACCTACTAGGGAAGAATTGGGTTTTGAAAACGGAAGGTAAGAACCTACATACGAAGCATGTAAAAGCCCTGCTCCTTTGCCCTCTTTCCTGCAAATTTGCTGCTATCTGCTTAAGAAGGATTTAGTAGTTAAATTGAGAGCATGACTAAGCAGAAAAAGCCGGAGAAAAATCCCAAACCTTTACCAAAACCAGAAAAAGCTAAGGGGCCGGTGACCCTTGGTCGATCAACCTTCATAGATGAAATCTATAAGAAAGCCGAATCTCAGCCTTCAGTAGGACCTAGGAAAGTTATTTCCAAATAGCCTACTAGTTCCCTTCAGGCCACAGGTTCACCATCTGTAGCCTTTGCTGAGGTGCATAGTCAAACTGACGAACAGGATTTTCAAGAAATTGAAAATTCTATTCCAGAACGATTGCAAGAAGGGAATTTCAGTAATCTTTGTGAAGGAGAAGGGGAAACAGGGGATACTAGGGAGCCGAGACCTCCTTTTAGGATAACTCAGCCATTGAATAGCCCAGACAAAGGGAGTGCGGTAAAAATTATTATTGAAGGGACCCAATCCCCTTAGACAGAAATCCCAGATAGAGGAAGTGTTATTAAAACTGTTCCTGTTAAAGACATTCCTCCTCAACCTAGGAATACCGTCTTAGATATTCCGGAAGGTTATTGGCATACATTTGACCCAATGGCTCAAAATCTGCCAAACACCCAAACCTCTACATTACAGTACCCCATAGTGGATTCTGCAGCAAATGGCCCTATGAAAGAAATTCCCCTTCAACATATCCCTACATTTCACGGACTTACATCGGAGGACCCGGATGCATTTTTATTTGAATTTGATGTATTGTGCAGGGGATATGATTACACCACTGAACCCCAGAAACTAAAATTGTTCCCCTCTACTCTAAAAGGGGCTGCTTTAAGATGGTTTATGGGATTAGGTGGTGGGGTTATAAATAACTGGGAACAAATGAAAGAATCCTTTTTGAAAAAATATCAAGACTACTGCAGGTCTAGAGAACTAAAAGA
>APFE030503392.1:5785-27606 GCA_000404065.3 Pinus taeda | reverse complement strand
GCAAATGCCCCTATGAAAGCAATTCCCCTTCAACATATCCCTACATTTCACGGACTTACATCGGAGGACCCGGATGCATTTTTATTTGAATTCGATGTACTGTGCAAGGGATATGATTACACCACTGACCCCCAGAAACTAAAATTGTTCCCCTCTACTCTAAAAGGGGTTGCTTTAAGATGGTTTATGGGATTAGGTGGTGGGGTTATAAATAACTGGGAACAAATGAAAGAATCCTTTTTGAAAAAATATCAAGACTACTGCAGGTCTAGAGAACTAAAAGATGAAATATTTCAGATGATAGCTAGACCAAACGAAATATTAGAAGAATATGTGGAACATTTCCAGTATAATCTACAAAGATCTCCCTATGCATCGCTGCCTTTGCTTGATAATGTGTTGAAAGCAACATTAATAAGGGGCATGAAAGAACAATGGATTGAAACATTAAACATTATGGGGAAAGGGGATATTTATCAGGAAAGTTTTGCTGACATAATTGATTTATGCGTCAGGAGTTCGAGAGGCAGTACAGGAATCAAACCAGCAGAACATGATCGGTTTGCAAGAGAAAACAAAATCTCATCAGAAGGAGTAACGCGTGTGGAAATTGGAAATTTATTTGAAAATTTTAAAACTGATATACTAGGGACACTAACTACACAATTGGACGTTTTGCGGGCCAAGCAAAAACAAATGGAGGTAGAACAGAATTTGGCAATCTTCTGCCCCAAGTGTAGGAAGAAGCATAGCCATAAGGAGTGTCCATTAGATACAGTCCAGACATGTGCCATCTGTACAAGGGATCACTCTACAGAAAGTTGTCCCTCATTACCTAGACTGAAAGCGGTATATAAGGAAGCAGAAGAAGAACCAGAGGTAGTATATTTACTTAACCAGCGTCGTCAGTGGCAGCCGCGACAAACTGGTATGTTTTCAGACCCAACTTCTTCTTTTCAGTATCCGAAGTACAATACTCAACAATATAATACATGGCAAAGTCAGTTTCAGCCCCCATTTCCAAACTAGTCATCACAGTCATATCCTTCTACAAACCCGTGGCTAAATCAGACAAGCCAATCTGGTTGGTCGAATCCTCCTTATCCCCCACCATACTAGAAAAACAACCCATACCCACCACAATGGACTCCCCCCACTTCACAAGGTTCAGTCTGGCAGACTAATTGGCAGAGACCAACACAACAGCGAGTAGGAAATATTCCTTTCCCTCAACCTACACTACCAGCTTTACAGCAAAACCCCCAATCTAATCTGAGACCCCAACTCCCAGCCCAGCTCAATCCCAATCCAATTAACAGACCGGTCCAAGCTCTCCAAATTTTAGAAACACCAGAAGAAGGACCCGATCTGAGGGAGTGCAATGATCTTCAGCTAAGATCTGGGCGTATTATCCAAACAGAGGGAAATAAAAAAACTCAGATTGAAGATCAGTTACCTAGAGAACATCTATCACAAGACGAGGATATGAATAGACAACAAACTCATAATCAAGCAACCACATCCTCTCCCCCATTCCCAGAACGTTTAGTCATACCTCAACCTATACAACAACCTAATTTTGACATTCTGGGAGAGTTACAAAATTTGTACATAAAAATTCCATTCCTTCAGGCCATTCAAGACATCCTGATATACGCAAAAACTATTAAAGAATTGTGCATAAAAAGACCGAGGAGGAATATAATAGATAATCCAAGAGTTCAAGTAGTCAGTACTTTATTTGACTTATTATCAGGGAAGGAAACACCTATTAAGTATGAAGACCCAGGAAACCCAATAGTAACTGTTCAAATTTATGGTCAAACCCTAACCAATGCCTTAGTTGATCTTGGAGCTGCAATCAATATATTGACAACCACTACTTGCCAAAAGCTAGGCATTACATCTGCAGAACCCACCTCCACTCTGCTGGAATTGGCTGATCGGTCTGTGGTTAGGCCGGAAGGCATACTACATGATGTCATGGTCTCGGTTGACTCCTAGGAATACCCAAGTGATTTTATGATAATAAACCCTAAAACCTGGCTTGATGGACATCCATTGATCTTAGGAAGACCTTGGCTCGCTACCGTTGATGCCTATATCGGCTGTCAGCAAGGGAACATGATCATAACCAAGGGGGCGGATATCAAGAATTTAGTACTATATCCCCCAGCACAGCCAATCATCACAATAGTTAAAACTAATAGGCACCCTGTATCATATCTTACTGACAACATTAGATCTCCATTAACTATACAAGAAGCACTTGAGTTCAAAGACCAAACAGAAGATGATGCTATCAGTAATTTCATTAGTCAAACTGAACTCACATCTCGTACCCAGTGTCATATGATAAAAACAACATTCGATAACGAAGTAGAAGAGGAACCTCTGAAAGATACACATGATCACACAATCCCTGTCACTTCAGTTACACATAGTAAAATTGTGGAAATTGAACCTGGAAAGACCTTAAACATTAACGCCGACCTTACACCCGAACAAGAAACGAAGCTCATCCATATCTTATGGAAATATAAATAAGCATTTGCATGGGATTACCCTAATATGAAAGGAATTGACCCTCAATTATGTACACACCACATTTACATAGAAAATGATGCAAGACCTGTTAGGAAGCCATAGAGAAGACTAAATCCTCATCTAAAAGAAGTAGTAAAAGCTGAGCTTCAAAAAATTTTAGATGTTAACTTCATCTACCCTATCTCTAATAGTAAATGGGTCTCCCTGCTTGTGGTGGTGCCGAAAAAGAATGGGAAGTGGAGAATCTGCGTGGACTACAGAGAGATAAATAAGGCAACACAAAAAGATCACTTTCCTCTCCCATTCATAGATCAAGTATTGGACACTTTGGCAGGGAAGAAATTCTTTTCTTTTCTCGATGGCTTCAGTGGGTATAACCAAATACAGATTGCCCCTGAAGATCAGGACAAAACTACTTTTACTTGTCCTTGGGGAACATTCGCCTACGGAGTTTTACCTTTTGGTTTATGTAATGCCCCTGCCACATTCCAAAGGGCTATCCTTAGCATTTTTGAAGATCTAATAAATGAAGGACTGGAAGTATATATGGAAGACTTTACTCCATACGGAGATGAGTTTGATCCAGCATTGGAGACACTAGAAAAGGTCCTACAATGTTGCATAGCTACCAGGCTTTGTTTAAGCCATGAAAAATGTTACATGATGATGACGGAAGGACTTATTTTAGGACACTATATTTCAGCAGCTGGCATTCAGGTAGACCCAGCCAAAACCCAAATACTTTTGCTTATTCCTACTCCTACTACTCAAACAGAGGTACGTAGCTTTCTTGGATTCTCTAGTTATTACAGAAGATTTATTGAACATTATTCACGTAATGCTGCACCATTGTATGCACTAACTGGTAATATTGATTTCCTTTGGACAGGAAAATGTGAACATGCCTTCAACGATCTGAAGAAGCTCGTATCTACAACCCCAGTCCTTCGGGGACCAAATTGGGATTTGCCATTCCAGATATCATCTGATGCCTCAAATACAGCCATTGGAGCGGTCCTTGGACAGGAGGAGGATAGAAAACCATATGCAATTTATTACATTAGCAAAAATCTATCCCCTGCTGAATTAAATTATATTGTCACTGAAAAATAATTTATAGCTGTTATACATGCTGTAAATAAATTCAGACATTATATCACTGGATATCCTGTTATCTTGTACACAGATCATACTGCTATAAAATATTTAGCAAACAAGCCTATCACAAATGACAGAATAACTAGATGGCTGATTTTATTGCAGGAATTTGATATTACAATCAAGGATTGACCCGAGAAAGAAAACCCGGTAGCTGATTTCCTCTCAAGAATGCCAAAACCAGTTGATGCAGCAGCAATTGAAGATCAATTTCCAGATGAGCATCTTTTTTCCGTTGCTGTTCAAACACCCTGGTATGCTGATGTCGCCAATTACCTAGCAGTAGACAAGTTACCAAAGCATCTAACCCTTAATAAGCGAAAATAGATTGTTCAGCGAAGTACCAGATTTTCTTGGATTGGGGGCTATTTGTTTCACACAGGGGTAGACATGCAAATCAGGAGATGCGTTCGACAAGATGAAATTTTTGATATATTGAAAGAATGCCATGACCAACCATGTGGTGGACATTTTGCTGATCGCAGGACTACACATAAAGTATTACACATAGGGTATTATTGGCCCACAATTTTTAAAGATGCAAAGAAATTTGTTCAAGCATGTGACAGTTGCTAGAGAGTAGGACGCCCTAGTCACTCAGATGAGATGCCTTTGAAACCACAATTTGTCATCGAACCATTTGAGCGTTGGGCTCTTGATTTCGTGGGACCAATCAACCCACCATCAAACCAAAAAACATACATTTTGGTGGCAACAAAATACGTCACCAAGTGGGTTGAAGCAGAGGCCTTGCCCAGAGCTACAGAAGAATCTGTTATACAGTTCCTGCTCCATCTATTTGTGCGCTATGGCCTCCCTAGAGAGATAATTACAAATGGAGGGCCATAATTTACTGGGAACAGAATAGTGGCAACACTCAACAATTATCATGTATAGCATAAAATTACCACCCCATATCACCCATAGGCAAATGGGTAAGTAGAAAGTAGCAACAAGATAATAGAAACAATTCTAACAAAAACAATTGCATCAAATAGACGGGATTGGGCTGCCAGACTACCTGAAGCACTGTGGGCTTATAGAACAACATGGAGAAGCACCACTGGTCACTCACCTTACCAGCTAATGTTTGGAAAACAACCTATCTTTCCTATAGAATTTGAAATCCAGACATTACAAACAACACAAGAAGTTGGTTTAGACTTAACTGAGGCACAAACTAATCAACTACAACAGATCAATGAGCTGGATGAAATTAGGCTCTCTGCACTTCAACACACTGCCCTGATACAATAGCAGAGAGCTAAATGGCATGATGCTCTCATTAAAAACAGAGTCTTCCACGAAGGAGACTGGGCTCTTTTATATGACTCTAGGTTTCAAGACTTCCCTAGGAAACTCCAGACTCGTTGGCTGGGACCATATGAAATTTAGAAAGTACATGACAATGGTACCCTTACCCTGATTACTATTGATGGTTCTGGATATACCTTTAAGGCAAATGGCCATCGAGTCCGTCTTTATCGCAAACCACTTACTCGGGAGTCCTTCTGCCAACAACTACGCCCAGATTCAGATATGGAGATTTTATGGGAGGAAGACAAGTCTTCCCCACCTGTAACTCACTATGAAATTTACTTTTCCTTACAATTTGTATATGACTTCTTGGATTTTTTTTTGTACATATCTTTGCAACAAGTTTTGTTACTTCTGCTATTCATTTTTTTCAAGAGGAATAACACTTTTGATTTTTGTTGTTCCTTTTCCAAAAGGAACATCACTTTTGATTTTTGTTGTTCCTTTTCCAAAAGGAACAACACTTGTGATTTTTGCTGTTCCTTTTCCAAAAGGAACAACACTTGTGATTTTTATTGTTCCTTTTCCAAAAGGAACAACACTTGTGATTTTTGCTATTCCTTTTTCCAAAAGGAACAACACTTGTGATTTTTGCTGTTCCTTTTTCAAAAGGAACAGCACTTGTGTGTTTTTGCTGTTTCCAAAAGGAACAACACTTTTTGATTTCTGCCGGTCTTTTTCCAAAGGAATGACACTTGTTTGATTTTGCTGTTCCTTTTCAAAAGGAACAACACTGTTGATTTCTACTATTCCTTTCTCCAAACAAACAGCATTTGTGAATTGTTGTTGTGCCCTTCCTTGAAAGGAGCACTACTCATATGATTTTGAAATAGCTTGTTCCTTCTATTCTAAATTGAGGAGGCTTATTGCTAATGATCTTTCAAGTCTTTTGGAATACGGCTATGCACTTATGTGATGGAAACAAAAACACAACATACGAAAATCAGTAAATCATAAATTGCTATCTTTATAAGGGACTGCCCTAAATTGGTGAAAGGACGCAGGGAAAGACATGTTATTTATCATCTTTTGCTGCCATTGTTCTACTAACTCCGTTCTGATTGGTTATCTGTATCATGATGCTTCTATTTTTTTTTTCTTTTGATTATCATTCGGCAATAAGATCAAAGGATCTATACCTTTCTATTGGGATATTAAGACTTCTTCCACCATTCCTACTCTTAAGGAGTGTTGAACCACCCATTGTGTATAAACAGGAAAGGCTCTCTATTAAAGACAAGAAGAAAAAAGAAGGAAGCAAAACAGTGTTTCTAAAAATTGTCAAATTGTAGGATAGGAAGTCTCATTACGAGCTGCCCTACCATGATCATCAGGATGGAAGCAAAGTGGCATTCCCACTAGGGCCACCACACCTGGGAAATGGTCCAAAAGGTATATCAAACAAATAACCCTTGGAACAGGAGGTCTCACCACGAGCCAGCCTGCCCACTATTCGCTCCTCCCTCGTGAATGGCATTATGACTAACTGGTCACCAAGCCAGCATAGTGGCCTACATTTTGACATTATACAACGCTTCCTGGCATACACAAAGGACTATGGTTCCAGGGGTGAAACAAACAACTCTGCCAAGGTTATGGACACCTGTCGGTAGCAAAGCACTGTTAATGGTATTGAAGTCGTATTTTTACACCAATAGGTAAGAAGATTACATCCTCTTGTTTCTTATGACGTGATAATTAATTATATAATTACCCAACCATATAGCGCATGACTATATATTATTGCCAATCATTACGGAGCTAGTGACAGTGACCGCATGAGACTCGCTATTTATGGCAAATGTCTTATCCCCGAACTTCCATCAAATCACCGCAGTCCCTTACGTATTAAAAGCGATCTAACTTTATACCTCGATTTCAGTAATAGGTTGTTTTTGTAAGCATGGCATATTGCCATACGCTGTTCCATAAAGACCTCACGGCAGAACATACGCTGCTCCTTTATTTGACGACTAGGACAGCCTATCACACTACGGGGGGGGAGGTAACCTCATCATTCCCCAGAGCACGTGTTAGTCCGTTATTTGAGAAATTGTGTACTTGGGCACAACACGACTCAACGGTATTATCTTTTTCTATTTTTGTTTTCTTCTGCATGAGCTGCTGTTCGAAGCCATTTCCACTGCATACGCCGTTGCATTAGAATTTGAACGAGTAATACGCCACCAACTTCTATGCGTTTGAACAAACAGCTGCTGTTCCTTTGAGAATCTGCAGTGAAACTATGGGAAGAAGGCCAGTCCGCCGAGAACCGCAAGTATTAACTGTTTCGGCTGCAGCCCGAAGAATCCTGAAGAAAGCAGGATGGTTGACCTATCTCAACTGCCTGAAGGAGTCCAATGAAATAGTAGCGAGAAAATTTTTACAGAATTTATAGGAAGACTACTCCACAGTAAGAGGAAGGCGAATAGCTGTCACTGATGACATAATAGCAAGAGTCACGGGACTACCAGCCACGGGACCAGTATGGACAATAAAGAAGGAAAGGCTGCAGAAGATTTTAGAAATTTTTCAGGACGAGGGCCAGAGTTTGACAATTCAAGGAAAGGGGGTGCTACCAGCAACACTAGGAGAGCCATGGGCGGAATTGGCAAAAATCATCCAAAGATACATCACTTGTGAAGGCAGAAAAGACGTGGTAAGACCACAACATCTTAAACTCCTAGCTGTCTTAAAACAAAAATGTTCTGTGAATTTACCTGCATTGTTGAATTCACTATTGCATGACGTTGCACGAAGTATGAAAAGGGCACAACATGTAGAATCAGTTGTTAGCCACCACGGATTAATTCGATTGATAGTTAATTATAGTCTCACCCAGCAGCAGAGCATCTGGGAAGAACTAATTTCCATCATCAATAGAGGGGCAGCCACATCTGGACGCCTGAAAAAATGAAAACAAGTTGATAGCACACCCCAACGTTCAGAAAAATGGAAGCAGGACATTTGCACAAAAGAACAACCTGAAAAACGACCTGAAAAGTGGAAACATGACGCTAGTACACCCGAACAACCAGAAAAATGTAGAAAGTCGGCAAGGCTCGCATGGCTACGAGGAGGGCTGGAGAAGCCCCAGGAAGGCACGAGCCAAGCAATAGAAATCGAAGATGAGCAGTCTGCAGAGACAGAAATAGAGGAAGAAAACAATGAGGAAGTAGAGAAGGCTACAGAGACAGAGACGGAAGAAGAAACCAGCAAGGAAGCAGAGCAGTGTGTAGAGACAGAAACGGAAGAAGAAGACGTCGAGGGAGAAGAACAGTCTGCAGAGGTAGAAACAGAAGAATAAGAAGAGGAGGTAGAGCAATCTGCAGGGAGAGAAGAATAAAAGGATGAGCAGTCTGAAGAGGAAGGAGACGAGAAGAAAGAAGTTGAGCAGTTTGAGCAGGAGGAAGGAATGGAACAGCAGGAAGGAAGCCCATTACAAGACCCGTTAGGGGAAGATGAATTGGCCAACATTTGGCCAATATGGGAAAATATTGCCAACCCCTAAGTCGATCAAACCTCCATGCCATAGAGAAAACCCAAGAGAAAGATGCACCCGAGGAATTGCCTGCAAAAGAGGCGGAAGTAGAAAATTTGTCTGTTCATAATGAGAAGATATCAGAAAATAATGAACAGGAAAGCCCGTTCCTAATCAGAAGGCACCAGAAGAAAGTCCGGAGGAAATAAGGGCAGAAGAAGAATCAGCCCAAGAAATAATAGAGCCAAGCAAGGTTCTTACCCCAGAACAACCACCTTAAGGAGAAAATCAGGAAGCTAGCCACAATCCAACCCACAGCGAACAACCTGCTGTTCTTTCTGAAGAGATGATGGAAATAAGGGAATTACGAAGGGAACAATGGACATTGTTGAACATAATAGTCCAGCTCCACCAGCAGATTAGGATTCTAAAAGCAAGGCAAAGGGTGAAAGGGACTTCAGGAAGAAAAGGTCTGACCACACCAGTAAAATCCCTTAAGGGCAAGAGGCGGAGGACCAGAATCTGTCCCATTGCTCAAAACCCTGACAAAAGCCAAACTGTTGTTCCAAATGAAGCTGAAAAACAAACTGCCATTCCAAATGAAGCAGAAGAGCAAACTGTTGTTTCATTTGAAAAGGAACAGCAGTGGGCTGGAGTTCATGTTAAAATTGAAAAAGATGATAAGATGGTTCAGATGGAGGCACCACTTTCAGGAGTAATAAGGGTTCTGAACTCGAAGCAGCGCAATAAGAAAGTTCAAGTAAAGCTCCCGGCCTCCACGGATGCATGGAAGAAGGACCCGAAAACAAGAACCCTTCACAAACATTTGAAGTAGGCCTAGCAAGAAGCAGAAAAGCTTAGGGAGCAAACGGTCCCCCGAGAAAAATATGAAGAACTACAACAACAGCTAAGGAACATCAACCTATCTGAAAGCCAAGATTTCGCAGGACGCCGAAGGGAACAAGAGAAAGTTGCCAAAGTAACCCGTAGATTAGATGTAGTTATTAAACAGATGGATACCTTGTGTTCTCTATACAATGACGTCCTAACATGTAGAGCCCCTGCCAAGAACTATGCCCTATTTTTAATGGAAAGGTATTTACAGTTGAAAATAAAGGCTGTTAAAGCAGGTGCTCCCATACAAATTAACACTATAAATGATTTTATAAATTGCTATAAACATTATGGGGTAAAAGTGCAAAGGTTATTGTGTGAATTTTACTTGCATAACCTTGTACTAGAACAAGAGACTGAGCTGAACCCTGGCCCTTTTGTTGGGGTTATTCAATTGCAAGCATTTATTTCATTTGCAGTCAATCAAATTAAATGGCTTAAAGCCTACAATGCTTTTCAAAAACAAGAAAAAGGATTAGACCTATGGGTAAGAGCTGAGCCTAGAGACCCAGAACAGATATGGAGGAGACATGGAAATCTCATGAGGGCTCCAGGAGTAATTGAAGCATTAGGACCCATGCATGAAGCAATCATTCGGCAGGGGCTTGAATTCTTTTCCTCCATTAAAGACCCTACCATTGAAGCAACTAAATTTCGATATTGAGTATCTAATCCGAACATCCAGCTCAGAGAACCATTTAAGTATGAGAATTTTAAGCTTGCTGCTAACCGATTCCCTCTCTATGGTGAAATTGTTTTGAGGGCAGGGCCATCCTGGTCAGGATATAGGTTCCGGAGTCCAATCATTTGGCATCCTGCACCCGGATACCCAGCCCTATATGAGATGCTTGAGGGCCAGACAGACCATTTATTTGATCATTTAATTTCGCATCACAGCTGTAGGTCCCCACACGAGATTCCATCTCCAGCCTATTCACTCACTTCTTTACATGTCAACTACAATGTTTTCATGAGGCCATGAAAAAGGGTAAGATGGGGGGTGTGTGGAATATCAAAGAAGGTATGTTTTGATGGTTATTTTAGTATCTTTTCATTAGAACTTAAAAGCCTTTTGCATTAGAAACTTAGATAATGATGAGGATTTATAACGAAACACGAGAGATTAATAGGAAACACTGATAATTGTCATTCCTATGTGCAGGAGGGAGGAAAAACGGAAGGTGGCCATCCCAAAGGAAAAGACAAGGATGAGCTAACTGTTGTTCCATTGACGGGAGACCGCAAGAAAACCAGATCAAAATGGATCAACCCAGGAAAGGAAGCAGAGATACCAGCACAAAGCAGAAAAGGAAAGAAGTGACACAGGATTAACGATTCTGCGAATCCCTCAGTATCTTAGATCCTGAGGGATCACTATTTTATCTATTTTCTGTATCTAGATAGCTCCGCCATCTTCCTTATATAAGGGATAGCGCTGTTGGCTAGGAGGAGGACTTTTTATGTAATTTCTTTTAAGAAAGATCAAGACTATGATCTTTATGTTCTGTTGAAGACTTGAGTTCCTGTAATTCTATTTCATGCATTAATACAGACTTGGTTACTCTTTTATCTTTGAGCCCGGATCAATCTTAGGCGGTGTACCCCTGGAGGCTAAGGGCCTGGCCCTGGAGGACACTTGCTCTTGTACCATTACGCGTGGTTTCTGTGTGGTTTGTTCATAGACGTAATCTAGTAATCTGTTGTGTTTTAAGAACGTTATATTACATGCTCTGTTATGTTTAACTTGTTTAATGTTCCTGCAAAAAAAAGTCTGATATTGATGCTGTACCATGTTACCAATCCTTTAAGTGTTGATTAATCTCAACAGGATACTGTCATTCCATTACAGAGTTTGATGCGATTATGCTTTAACATTACATCAGTTATCTTGAAAAGTCTAATTTCACATGATTATTGAATCCTTAAATGTTAGTGTTTTCACTTTGAGATGCAATCGTATGTTTTTATTTAGAGCAATAACGAAATCAGATTTAGCACGTTGTGTTTCTATGGTTTTAATCGGTAGTGTTATTCCATAGTGTGTGTATATCTTCTAAGAGCAAAGGGTTGATGTTTTGATTGGAGTGATTAAATAGAGTTACATCTTGACGAACTTGGTTACTGCTTATTTCAACTGTTGTTCCATTTAGATGCTCTTCCATTTCTGAATTGCTGTTCCATTTAGTTGCTGTTCCATTTTAGTTGCTATTCCATTTTAGTTGTTGTTCCATTTCAATTTTTGTTCCATTTCAATTGCTGTTCCACTTCAAGATTGCTGATTTGCTGTTTTATTTACTTGCCATTTCTTAAGGATAGTCTCAGGCTATAGTGAGCATCAGCATTTGCTATCTGGCTCCCAGACCTCTGATTTGCTCCCATCAGCTATGAAAGGGATGGGTTATTGCTACCGAACCCTTGGCTGATGTGTTGTTCTATTTCATTACTATTTCCTTTACTTGCCGTTTCATTTCTATTCACTAAGGACGATCTTAGGCTGTAGTGAGCCCCAGCATCTGCTACCTGGCTCCCAGACCTTAGATCTGTTCTCATCAGTTACAAAAAGGATGGGTTATTGCTATCGAACCTTGGACTGATGCAATTCTTGGTGTGATTTAGGCTTTTGAAGTAGTTAAGGTGTAGACACGCATCTATTTACTTTTGTAGCTTTTAAACAGCTGTACTATAAGCATTACTCCGACAGGTGCTAAGCCTTAGACTGAGACACTCTTTGAAATAGCCAAACGTTCCCGGATTGACATATTAATGTGAGGTAACTAGAGGTGAAAGAGACCCTTTTTATAGCTCTAGATGCGCGAATCATTGAACTTGATCGAACATTGGTACAATCCATTGGTGAATTAGGAGACATGATCATCTAACTATCTCATGGTAGTCGAGTCCAACAATGCATCAACATAGTTGTTGTGGACATAGCGGCAGCATATGGTTTACTACTTAGTAGAGACTGGTCCAGCAAGCTGGAAGGATATTTTTCTACAGATTGGTCCCATATGTATCTTTTGTACAAGGGAAAATGCAATCAAACCTGGGTACTATCCGAGAGGTATATCAAGCAGAATGTTACCCCCCTTAACGATGAGAATGAATCGTTGGCCTTCACATAACTCATGTTTAGCAAATACCTCCTAGAAACAACGTTGGGGTGTTATCCTACAGGACTAGCTCCAACCCCACCAGACACAAAGTTGGGATTCCTTCCTTTCCCAATTGATGGTGATGAAACATGTACAGTGCATTCTACCAATAGTAGTAGTAGTAGTACCAAGAGTAGCAATAACAGTACTAGCATGTTAAACAATCCATGTATAGAAAAGCCATGGGCCATGGATTTTAACAAATCAAAGACACATGACAGCTTAAGGACCGGGTGTATCTTAGTCGCCCAAAATAATAGAACATGCATGATTTCAAGCTGATTGAAGCTCGAGTGCACAAACAATGTTGCTAAGTATGAAGCACTCATGCTAACCTTACAAGGGACCATCATCCTCAACGTGGTCTCACTCAAAGTGATACTGCACCCCACGGACAGTTTTGATGCTTTCAAAGACATAAACATTTATGAAGGTAAGCATGAGAAGCCCTTGAAAACTATTGCTGAGGGCAAGAGAGGCAATCTCATTCCTGAGGGTGGCGTTTCCCTCAATAAGCTCTATGGTTTCCAAAATTTCTATCAAGGGTGGAGAAACAACAGATTCCATAGGACCACCACTACGAATGAACAGAGTAACATGGGAACCAATCATGATCTGAGATAGCCAATCTTAGTACAAGCTACCCACTGCAGCAGTGACATGTCTTTGACCGCTTGATCAATTAGTAACACCATGTGTCTACATGGGAAGATGATGACCTGAGTACACACTACATGTGAGCAATTCAACATGGGATTCCAGATAAAGGAGGAGACAAGACATTGCAACAAAGGCTAGGTAAAACACATATGTTGTTTGAACTCCTTATACAAAAAAAATTGAGTAACATGTTGAATGCATGGATCATATACAAAGTTCATCATTCCACATGGGTTTCAAATTTCATTATTGTACATAAGAAGTCCGAGGAAATCCACTTGTGTGTGGATTTACGGAACATAAACCGTGCCTCAGATAAAGAAAACAACCTCGTGCTGTCTATGGACCTCATTTTGCAAATAGTATTTGGGGTACATATGTTTTTTCTTCTTAAAGGTTTCTCAAGATACAACTAGGTTCTGATAGCAAAACCTGACAGACTCAAAAATAAATTCTGTACCAAGTGGGGTACGTTTCCTTACAAATGAATGTCATTTGGGCTTATAAACGCAGGTCCAACATTTCAATGTGCTAGGGACATCACTTTTTGCAGACTCATCACATAGAGCGTGGTCATATACCTTGATGATGTGACTGTGTTATTAAGAAGACGAGAGGTCCACATACACCATCCGAAGAAAATATTTGAGCGATGACGATGATATGAGATTTCCTTGAATCCCAAAAACAACATATTCACAATGTCTGAGGGGAACCTTCTCAGAGACATTGTTGCCAAAAGAAGGATCATGGTGGATCCGGATCAGGTCTAGACCATTACACATATCCCTAACTCATCCAATAAGAAAGCCATGTAGTCCATCTTGGGCAAGATAAACTTCCTCTAGAAGTTCATCTCAGATTATGTGTTGATAGTTAAGCCTCTGCAGGACATGATCAAGAAAGGTGCAGTCTACAACTGGGGTAAGAGGGAAAAGTATGCATTTTCCCATATCAAGCAGGGCATTGGAGAAGTGCCTACACTTGACAACCCAAACTTCAAGAAATATTCCTTTCTATACACCTTCACCTCCAATAATTCACTAGCTGCAGTACTCACTCAGAAGGATGCGATGAACGATGAACACCCAATCTCCTTCATGAGCGCAAACATGAAAAAACCAAAACTCAAATACCCCATTGTTGACAAGTAAGCTTATGTAGTTTACAAGGTGGTGAATCACTTCAGGGCCTACTTGCTGAAGAACCACTGCAGAGTCTGTGTCCCTCACCCAGTAGTCCGTACATTGTTTATACAATAAGAACTAGGTGAACGACGTGCAAACTAGATGATAGGCTTACAAGAGTATGATCTTAAAATCAAGCCACCTCACACGAGCGAAGGACATGGGCTCTGCAGACTTGCAGCTAAAGTAGTACACACACTGGAGAGCGAAGAAGAACTCACCGGCTAGGAGCAAGAAATTGACATGTATGATATACGGCGAGCAACACCCACAAAAGACAGAACCTCTTGGTACGTAGATAGAATAGAGAATTATGCCTTAAAACCTTAGCATATCAGTTGATGCATGAAGTTCTTTACAGAAGGCATAGTAATGGGGTTTTTCTCATGTTCCTAGAGGCACATGATTCAGGGAAGGTACTTCAAGATCTGCATGATGGACCTGACGGGGGTTAGTTGCCGGGAAAGACAACTGTGCACAAAGTTATGTGGATCAATTTATACTAGAACACATTATTCAAGGATGCACATGCTTATGCTCGCAAGTACTTGGTCTGTCAGTGATGAGCCGAAAAAACATGAAGATTAGCAGCCCCACTGCACCTTGTTGTAGTGACCGAACAATTCCAACAATGGGGCTTGGACATCACTGGGGAAATCTTCCCACATTTGTCAAAGCAACACTGCTACATCCTAACAACAACTGACCACTTCATGTGGTGGACAAAAGTAGTTCTGCTTAAATAAGTGAATGATCAGGAGGTCATCAACTTCCTCTATCAGAACATCATCTCATGCTTCGATGTTCCAATATCACTTGTTTTCGATAATACAATGTACTTATCGTATTTGAAACTCTATGATTTTTCATTATAGAATGGTATTCTGCTAAGGAATTCATCTAACTATTACCCGAAAGGAAACAGTCTCACATAATCCATAAATAAAAACCTCATTCGCATAATCAAGAAGATTGTTTTCTTTGAACAGCATAACTAGCAGACCACCTGATGAATACATTATGGGCTGACCATGTAACATCCAACCCCTCTCTGAATACCTCACCATACTTCCTAGTTTATGGTAAATAAGCCACCCTTCCGCCAAAGATCTACTTGCCTACACTTCAGCTTTCCAAAGAATACCAAGGCAAGCCTTCCCAACTAGTACAACATAGGATGGATGCTCTCCATAAGCTTCATGAAGAAAGGATGAACGAAAAAGAAATATTCACGCTCCACTAGAACCATATCAAGAGATGGTTCGATAATAAGTCTGCAGGGAAAGGTAACTTTGGTGTTGCTTACTTAGTTCTAAAATGGGATAAGCCCCATGAAGACAAAGGCAAATATACAAAGTTCCAATCCTTGTGGATTGGTCCATATATAGTCCACGAGAACGTTGGCCCACACACTTATCATCTTCAATCACTTGACGAGAGGATTGAAAACCTTCCTGTCAATGGCCAAGATCTCAAGCATTACTTTCAGTAAGTCGCGCCACGCCCATGCCATGTAGATACTCTGTTTGCTCCTTGTTGTTTTCACCTTGTTTTCTTTTCTTATTATATTTCTTTTCACTTTGTTTTCTATGCTTACTATTTTTTTTATGTTCGTTTTGTTGGTTTGATATATTACTATTTTTGTTTTCAGAAATAAGTGCTTGCAGCTGCTGCGTTCTGGCTTTTGAATACAATAAGTGGCTGAAATTTGAGGAGACTTGTGACACTGCAACACATGGTTAGCCTTGTGTCTGTCTTTTCTGTGCTTGGTTATAACCTTTTTCCAATGAAGTCTTAAAGGAAAATATGAACTATCTGCAAGGGAAGTTTTGGTCCAACTATGAACCTGTGTCCACACTGGGAAGCCCCATGCATGTAATCTACCTTCTGCTCTATGTGTTCAAGGTCATCTAACTACTAGAAATGGAGAAGGGGAAAATCTAAACGAGAAAACCTATGTCAGAGTCTTACATGCTTCTCTGAAGGAACATCCTCTTCTTCTCTCAATAATTCGGGATCCCTCTTCTGCCCCAAAAATAAATAACTTCCTATGCACAATCCCCTTGAAAAATACAAAGGCGAAAGAAGAGAAAGGCTTCCTATGCAAAGAGGTTAAGCAGGCAAATCCACCAAGGTACTGACCAGGATCATTGGCAGTGGAGCGATGTGTGTTCCTGCGTGACTTCACTGGGGTACTGTCAAGGCCTGCTAGTAGTGGAGAAACATCAAAGATGAAAAATTATACTCTAAAAATATTCAACTCACGAGTTAAACTACCCGTCCCAGATTCGAAACATTGTGATCAAGCTGAACTTTTGATTGTTTTTTACTGAGTTGGAAAAAGGTGAACCACGTATGTCCATGGCGTAAGTGGGGAAGCTGAAGTAACCCACACAGTGATTCAGTACTCCCCAAAAGACCATAGCCCTGTGCTATCAATAAACCAAAACAAGGAAGATGGAGTTTTACGGGTGTGTCACCAAGTACTGTAGCGGCTACAACCACCTTCCAAAATATTGGCCTACACCCAAATTTGCAGCCTCCCTTGAGAGTTTCACTTGACGATTGCATATACTTAGGTTCACTCTGTGAGCTCACGTGAGCCTTCACATGCACATTTCTTGTTCACCCCAACCAAGATTTTGCATGTTCATGTCGATGTCTTGCTTGCGACAATGTTTTGGTCATGATGAAGGTCTTTGCTTCATGTGTACATATTATGTTCACTATGAAAAAATCTGTCGCACTCACACACAAAGTCCCATTCATTGTCGTGCAAGCATCTTCATGGTCAATCAAAATTCAATCAAAAGTACTACGCTTTTCACTTGCATCGTTGGTCAGTCATGTTCAACATGTGTGTCTGGTTGGTTTGAGTCATCTTGTCATCAAGTCATGTGGGTGTGTCTTCTAATATCACATTTGCATATTTCACTCGTTCACACACTTAGTCATTTTGATAAAGTCTTGAAGACGAAACTCCACTCTGACATCTAGACCATCACCCTACTATTGACTCAATTTACTGTCACCCAAAACAACACAAAAGAGCTAAGAAATTCATTTCAAGCTGCACTGCTCATAAGCAGTTCAAAAAACCTTCATGGTGGCCACCCAGAGAGTTGAGCTCAACAGCCACCCCGAGACTGACTCCCCTCAAAAATTGCATAGAGGATTCTGAAATTTTCCACTATGCTGACTGAAGGAATTGTGTAGATAGGCTGAACATACACCAAGTGCTTGTACTTGTCTCCCTCCAAAAATTCAATAGTTTTCCAGCCAGTCCTCCCGACAGTCGACCGGTTGATCTTCAAGAAAATTGCATAGTTTTCATGACCAAGCCCTCTGTTGACCAGCAATTTGCTCAGCTTAGAAATTACATAGAGATGATCAGCAGCCTGACCTCCCACCATTGGTGCAATTTATCTTGCCAGAAGCTCCCAAAAACAAACTACCAATTCCCTCTAGGAATTGCATAGTTTCTATTGCCAAGCTCCTGGTAGTTGACTGCTAGTTACCTCTAGGAATTCACAGTTTCTACTGCTAGTGACCTAGCTACTAGTTCCCTCCAGGAATTATGTAGTTTTGGCTTCTAGGCCACTGGCCAATTCCTGAAAAGAACTCTGCAAATCCTACCTGCCAATCTCCCTGCAACCCGACCTATTCCTCCAAGAATTTGTGCAAATTTTGTTGTCAAGCCCTTGCTTCTCTCTCATTCCAAAAAATGCACATATTTTGCTGGCCTTGCCTTCCCACAACCTAGACTATCCCTCCCAAACTTTGTGTAGCTCTTCCTTATAGCTAAGCAAGACCTTGCAGACAGTCACTGTCATCTCGGATTGCCCATCTTCATCACCTAATGACCCTTGTGTAGTTTTCATTAGCAGTGCTCGAAGCCATCATCCCACCTCACAACCTTGTTGTCTCTCACTGTCAACTGCATCTAAAATAATCATGTGTCATGGTAGACTAGGAGGTTTTTAGATTTGATGTCATCTCATCATGAGTGACTGTAGGTACATGTACACCAACAAACATGGCACGACAACGAATGGGATGAACGAAGGGAGCACAGGTATAAGGACAGGTTCACCAATAGATGAATGAATGATGCATGCAAAGGGATGTGCTCATGAATGGATGATCATGCAAATAGGTGTTTGTGGACAGAAGAATGAGCAAACATGTAAGATATGCTCACAGATAGACGAACAGATGAAAATTCACCTTTGATGAACAGATGAACATGTCAATCCTTCCAACATACAAGCAAGCAGAAACGTGCCAAAGAAACATTAAGTGAACCAATGACCATTGAAGACTCCGAGCACCTTGCCATGCAGAGGTGAAGCTGTGACACACGATGAAGACATCCACCACCCAGCAGTGCTATAGCTCGACATGCACTCCAGCAGCAACACAGATGTACCATCACTGTCATGTCGAGTCGTGTCATGATTCATGGCACCCACATCTCTACTATAGGCCATGTTGTCAAACAATGTAATGTAATGTGGAAGTCCAGGAGACCCACTTGTTGTACAAAGAGTCATGTAAATTCAAAACGTCATGGAGCAAAATAGTCATGAGAGTAGTTGAACAACCAGAATGGTCAGTTTCACCCTTGGCTATAAATACCCCCTATTTTGTACATGAAAGGACTTTTCATCTCAGTTCTTGCCACATAGCCAAGAGATTATGTAATATTTTCTTTGAGGAGTAAGTAGTGGCTCCAACACCCCATGGACAGGGTTAGTGATGTATGGTGTAATGATGTGTCTTGGAACTTTCTCTTAATTCAAAAGCCTACTAACAAGCTAGCACGTTTCACACATGTATTGTAACAATTGTAAGACTAATATTGAACACTTGTAATGGATGTTGCTTTAACCTGTGTTGAACGCTTGAACTTATTTCACCTATTGTAATGAATAATCTATTAATGAAAACATGTTGCATATGTTGTTAATGTTGTCTCACATGTGGTGGCTATCTTCCCGGACATCAGATAGACCTTTCACATAAAACTTGTTGTAACAACCATTGCACTCGTGCGGAATCATCCGCTGAGTGTTGTATGTGTTTTCTTCCATTATTTGTTGTGATTGCCCCATCCATGTGGACTTCTCCTCCAGATGTTGTGCACATCTTGTTGTGTTGTGTGTTGCTAGGAGAGTTGGAGCTTCCTCCCAACTAAATTGGGACTCACTTTCACACTCTCTCTCTATAGTGAAAGAACCATTGACACAAGTAACATTAGAAATCATCAGGGAGGTGAACCTCACTTCTCCAAGACAAAGCGAACCACTCTCCTATCGTGACAAGCTAGGGTGGAGGCAAATCCATACGACAATGGAAACCGAACCATCATACCAGATGGGTCTCCCACACCAAATGCTGTGAAGTCTAGCTAGGACTTCATACCAAGGTGATCCCTTGAATGTTGGCAAGTCTAGTGCTATCAACATAGCCGTTTTATTCAATCCATAATGGCTAATGTACGATGATGAGCTTCCTTCCACAATTTCCATAGGGTTTCCATATTATTTCCTACACCAGTTATTTAGATAGGAATGAAGCGAGTTGGGAAAAGGAAAAGCATGGAGAAGCCCAAGCATATTTTGTGGAAAGCATGTGACCACAAAATACAAGCTTTTGGAGACATATCTCAATTTTCCAGCTGAGTGACACACATAAAAGTGTAGAATAGGGCGCATATGAAAGGATGCGACATTGGCTGAGGCAATTTGACACAGTTAAACACATAAAAACATGTCACATCATATGTTAATATTTAACAATATATATTAAATATGTGATTTTTATGTTATTCTTGTGGACACATTTGACTTAGGTAAATGTCATACGTGTAATTTTCTTTTATTATAGAGTACAATGTTGAATTCTTAGTAGATCTGTGTATTATTATTGTGAATGAAGTTCTATCCTTTACCATATGCTTTGCTATGAATGAGGTTCTTCCCTATGCCCTTTGTTTGTGAACAAGCACTCATTTTACTGCCATGTATTATTCCTCCTTACTCTTCCATAAAACTTCTTTCCGATTTACGTTCTCTTCTTTATGTGCTTTTTATCTTTAGTATACTAGATTTTTGAAATATGGATATTCTCCTGCAGTAGTGTCAATTCTCAAACAATATTTTATTTCTCAGTTGACCCATGCTAGCAGAGGTATGAATACATCGAGAAGATGATACTACTTTCTATGTGAGAAATTAGGTTCTCAATTGTACGCAAAACTTGTTCTGTTGTGATTCTAATTACCTTTTATATATGAGCCTTATGTATACCCTTATTCCTTCCCAATTGAACTAATTCGTTGGTGTATGTGATGAATGTCCAATCAATTATGCCCACTAACTATAAATGTTTTGATTATTGAGTTTAATTAATAGGGACTCTATTCCCTGAACTACAGTTCACACTTATATAGGTACTACATAAATCGGTTCAGTCTTTGTGGGGTCCACCTATATAGAACCTAAGGTTAGACACTATTTGTGGTCTATCAACAGGAAACACTAAATGTAATGAATCACCCCTAGAACCAGTGTATTATTTCCATAGATATAGAAAGTTTTACAAAACCATTCCCATAGCTCTTGCGAGTTTCTCGTATACGTCTGTAGTTCTACATGAAAGTACCAATTATCCATTCAAGTGGGTCATAAGTAACACTAAACAATAAACACTGAAATTGGAACTTCCTCGCAGAGTCCTACTGTTTGGAAAGTAGCAAGTCTAAAACACATCTGCAATGCCCTCTCAAGAATGCAATGTGCTCTTGGTTATCTCCCACTATCTCATATCGGTCTCTACCTAAGTGAGATCCACCAACATGTTCACAACAATGTGCACCACCATATGGACTACTCATAGTCACCATTATATCACCAATTAAAGGAAACTTCTGAGTATATTGTAAATGAACACATGTTATGCCAACTTAACTCTTCATTATTCATTGGATCTATGTAGTCCTCCCAATCTATTATGTATATTATACAATTGGTCCATGGTGCTTTCATCTAGCACTTCCTCAAGTGGTTCCATAAAGAGCTTACCTAACATTGGAATGAAGTGAACCAAATTTCACAAAAATGATATTTTAGACCTCATGGTCTATGGGGAGGAGATCCCTAGTCCAAATTCCATTTTAAAATAAAAGGAAGATCTTTTGGAAATTTGGCAAAGCTATTGATATAGATTGTCATTGATGTCAATGTGACAATATTCTAGGAAGCAAGAAGCCATGAGGAGAAACCAAAGGAAAGTAAAAACAGTCAAGCCATTCAAGAGACTATCAGAGGTCGAGGAATTCATCAAAAGAGGAGTATTACAGAATATCAAAGAAGAGCTATCGGAGGAGCTATAGGAGGAGCCATATCGGGAGTATCAAGA
>APFE030503386.1:85564-121221 GCA_000404065.3 Pinus taeda | reverse complement strand
TGATGCTGTCCTGCAACCTACCAAATTCACCAAACAAACCTTTCAACCAAATCGCTTCTTTGCAAGCATGAGAAGCAGCATTGTATTTTGCTTCAGTAGTGGATAAAGCAACAATGTTCTGTAGCTTTGACATCCAGCTGATAGCTCCACCTGCAAAAGTAAAGACGTACCCTGAAGTTGACCTTATCTTATCCAAATCACCTGCAAAACCGGAATCAACATATCTGCAAACAAATTCACTACTCTTATTGTAAGTAATACAATAACTACTTGTGCCTCTCAAGTACCGAAGCACCCATTTCACTGCTGACCAGTGTTCTTTACCCGGATTTTCCATGTACCTGCTGACAACCCCAACTGCATGTGAAATATCTGGTCGAGCACAAACCATCGCATACATTAAACACCCTACTACATTGGCATATGGAATTCAATACATATAATCCTTTTATGCATCTGTATTAGGACATAAACTCGAAGAAAGCTTAAAATGGGAAGCTAAAGGGACTGAAACAGGCTTCACGTTATTCATACCAAATCTCAAAAGTATTTTCTCAATATACTTTTGTTGTGATAGCCATAGCTTACCATTGCTCCTATCTTTGAAAATCTCCATGCCCAAAATCTGTCTTGCTGCTCCTAGATCTTTTATATCAAATCTCCTTGTCATCTGAGCCTTCAACCTGTTGATTTCTTCTATGCTTTTGCTTGCTAAAAGCATATCGTCAACATACAATACCAAGATAATGAATATGCCATTATTCAACTGTTTAAAATAAACACAATGATCATATTCACTTCTAACATATTTCTGACTCAACATGAAAGAATCAAACTTCTTATACCACTGCCGAGGCGACTGCTTCAGGCCATATAATGACTTCTTGAGCCTGCAGACAAATTTCTCATTGCGATGCTGAACAAACCCTTCTGGTTGTTCCATATATATTTCCTCATCTATGTCACCATGTAGAAATGCAGTCTTAACATCTAATTGTTGCAACTCTAAATCAAGTAAAGCCACTAATGCTAACACTATTCTAATTGAAACAATTTTAACCACTGGTGAAAAAATCTCATGAAAGTCAATACCAGCTTTTTGAGAAAACCCTTTTGCAACCAGTCGCACTTTGTACCTGTCTTCTGTATCATTCACACCCCGTTTCAGCTTGAAAACCCATTTACGCCCCACAGTTTTCGTGCCTTTCGGAAGCTGAACCAGATCCCATGTGTCGTTCTTACTTAAGGCCATCATTTCGTCCTTCATGGCTGCTTTCCACTTGTCACTTTTCGAACCTTCTATTGCTTCCTGATAGCACAGAGGTTCATTGTCATTAGCAATAAATGCAACAGAAGTGACATAATCATCATACCTTCTCGGTGGCCGTTTGATTCTTGTCGACCTCCTTAAGGATGTTTCTGGCGCTTCCTCGATTGGCTGACTACCATCTGTAGGAACTTCTTGCCGATCAGTATCTGAAACCTGTTCATGATCTAAACCTGAACCCTGTTCATGTTCTGATTCTGAAACTTGTTCATGACTAGGATCTGAACTATGGTCATCATGGCTATCATTAGAAATGCTATCAAACTGAATGTGCTGAAAGTCAGATACATCATCCTGTTTCAATCGACTATCTACATCTAACTGTACAACAGAGGATTCATTAAACTTTACATCTCTGTTGATGATGATTTTGCGGGTAGTAGGATCCCACAATCTATATCCCTTTGTTCCAACACCATAACCAACAAAGATATACCTTTTAGACTTTGGATCTAACTTAGTTCGCTGATGTTTAGGCACTAGATCATATGCATCACAACCAAACACTCTGAGTTTAGAATAGTCACAAGGGTGTCCTTTCCATACCTCTTGCGGAATCTTGCAGTCTATCCCCGTCGATGGAGATCGGTTTATCACATAACAAGCTGTTGCCACCGCTTCCGTCCACAACTCCTTCTGCAACCCAGCATTACTCAGCATACTCCTTGCTCTCTCGAGAAGAGTCCTGTTCATGCATTTCGCAACTCCATTTTACTGAGGAGTGTAAACCATGGTCTTATGCCTCTCGATCCCTGCATCCTTGCAATAGCTATCAAACTCCTTGGAAGTAAACTCACCACCATTGTCAGTTCGTAAACATTTTATTGTTCTACCAATGTTGTTTTCTACTAATGCTCTAAACTGCTTGAAAACTGAAAACACATCAGACTTTCTTTTCAACATGTAGACCCAAACCTTCCTAGAATAGTCATCAATGAATGATAGAAAATAAGACGAACCACCATATGAAGTTGTAGGGGCTGGTCCCCAAACATTTGAATGGATATGATCAAGTATGCCTTTACTAGTATGTTTGCCTGTTTTAAACTTGTGTTTACTTTGTTTTCCAAATAGACAATGCTTACAGAAATCTAATTTTCCAGACTTCAGGTTTGGAAGTAACTTTCAATCAGCCAAAATTTTCAGCCCTCTCTCACTCATATGTCCCAATCTTTGATGCCATAAGTGAATGGAGTTACTGTCATGTTCAGAAACAGTAGACACAAAAGCTGACCCTGTACCTCCTTCTAACTGAAATAGATTTCCTACTTTCTTAGCTTTCACAACTAGTAAAATGCCTTTGTAAATTTTCATTACTCCACCTTGAATTACAGTTTTATACCCATTTGAATCAAGTGCTCCTAATGAAATCAATTTTTTCCATAAATCTGGTACATGCCTTACATCAGTTAATATTCTTGTTGTCCCATCAAACATTTGTAGTTGTATGCTCCCGATCCCAACAATATTACATGTTACATCATTACCCATGTATACAACACCATCATTAATTGATTTATATTCCTTAAACCATTCTTTATGGATACACATGTGGTTTGATGCCCCGGAATCTAACAACCAATGTTGACCATGATTTGACACATTAACTGATAATACTTCATCACTCATACCTGAACCGGATGTCGAACCTGTATCTGTCGTATTCGCCTCCTTCTTCTCTGTCGAAGACTCTTCTTTTGAAGTTTGTTGCTGTCGCTTCCAGCAATCCTTCTTTAAATGCCCTGATTTGCCACAAAACCAACACTTTAGCTTACTCTTCTTCCCTTTCGACTTTGAACGTGAGTCGCTCGACTTCCTGGGGTGTCTTTCTTTCGAACGACCTCTAACCATCATAGCTTCTGATGTAGAGGTTTCGGAATGCGACTTCCTCCTTGTTTCTTCCGATAATAAGGATGCAACTACATCATCAAACTCAATAGTTTCTGGTGAACTAAGACTTATAGAAGTAACAAAATGATCCCATGATTCGAGCAACGAGCACAATAAAGTAATAGCTTTATCCTCGGATGGAATTTTTACTTCCATACTTTGTAATTGCACAAGAAGAGTATTAAAAGCATTTAAATGATCAGCAATCGATGTACCTTCCTTCATTTGCAAACCGTACAACTGTCGCTTCAGGAGAATCCTATTGGTTAAGGATTTGGTCATGTACAGTTTCTCCAGTTTCATCCACAAACCAGCAGCTATTGTCTCCGACACAATATTAAACAGGACATCATCAGCTAGACATAGTCGAATAGCACTAATCACTCTTTCATCCATCTCGCCCCACTCACTATCTGTGATGTTGTAAGGCTGTTTGGACTTGCCCAATTGTTGGAATTCAGAGGCACAGCAAATCAAAATAAAACGCAGAGTCCGCCAGTGCCAACAACGAACAACGCATTCACTTATTCAATCAAAACGCAAAGCAAACGCACCGCGGGTATACACAGCAGTCACCCACGCAACGCCTCCAGTCAGCTCCTCCAGGCAACACCTCCAACATGCTCTGATACCAATTGTTGGTACAGGTGCACAACAAACTTAAATAAACTTAACACAGCAGAACAATCAAGCACATAAGAGACAGTTTTTAACGTGGTTCACCCAACCAATCTGGGCTACGTCCACCAAACATAGGCATCAAGAATTTATTAATCAAATTGGAGGTTACATCAAGAAATCCTCACAGAAACCTCTCACACTCTTAGCAAACCATCCGAATGATTCCCTGTTATATAGCATAGAGGATCTAACAGCCTCATTAATTCCCTCACATCAAATATAGGAGGCATTAACTCCCTCCCAACAACCTGGAGTTAATCTAGGACCTGAATTCTATTGTTGTCATCAGCTGAGATTTTTCCTATTTTGTTACAAACAGAAAATCTCAACACAATATGGTAATTTTGTGTTGTAATTATTGACTTAATTTAAGAATTGAGTTTATTTTGAGTTGTTTGATTGGGACAAATTTGGCGTGTTTGGTGGTTACTTTAAAATTGGATAATAATAACAATTGTTGTAATTATTTGCTTGAATAATATGGTAATTTTGTGTTGTAATTACTGAGTTAATTTAAGAATTGAAATTATTTTGAGTTGTTTGATTGAGAAAAATAATTGATTTAGTTGTGACCTTAAAATTGGATAATAATAATAATAATTTTATTCATGTTGTAATTATTTGTTTGATTAATATGATAATTTTGTGTTGTAATTAATGTGTTGATTTACGAATTGAATTTATTTCCAATTATTTGATTGAGAAGAATAATTATAATTGCTATGTTGTTATTTAACATTTAAGTTATTATTCAATTTTAAAATTATGATGAAGGGAAATACTAAATTGGTATATAAAACCTATATATACTTACTAGGGGTGTATAGCTCAAAACTTTGAAAAAAATGTTTGCATAATTAAAACAAATATTCAAAGACAATTTCGCATGCCAGAAAAGATCCCAATATTCTCTGGAAAAAAGTTGCTACCTGATACTTATAGCGGTTTCGATGACAACCACTCTATTGCCTCAACAATCATCTGGTATATGCCACGAGTGATATAAATCATCACTGGAATCCTCTGCAAAATTATCGTCGCCTAATAGTTACAGTGGCTTCGAGGTCAGTCACTCTTTATTGAATAAGCAATTTGTGCAGACCAGCTAATGTCGAATATCATCTGGTATATGTCACGAGAGATAGAAATCATCGCTGAAAGTCAATCAATATCCTCCAGTGTTATGAAAGTCCCAACATTTATAATAATTCCTAAGCAGTAACCTAGATATGTATTAGTTTGGAAATACAGTTGTGCGGCATCTCTTAGATCCACATTGTTGCCCAGGTGGGTGGCAGAAATTTATTTCTTGTATTTTTTCCAAAATGAATGAGATGGAATACAATTTAATGACAAAATGTAGAAGGGATTACAATATTTAATGACATAAAAATTTTTTTTTTACTGTGTAGTTTGGGTCCATAAGAAAAAATTGATTCCATTTTTGTGCAAAGAGATTGTTACGAGAATTTAAAATTTAAAATTTACTTATTAAAAATTTTAAATTATATTTTTAAATTTTTAATTGTGATATTATTAATTAAAATGAAAGTTTGAAAGGCCAAACAATTGTCAGCTCTAAAATTGATGAGAAAATCTCTGGTGAACATGGCGGCTTAGGGTTTAGGACAAACCTGCAATGACAAACTTGCAAAGTTTGCAGCAACTTTGTCGTCTCTTACAGCAAGACGACAAAACATAAGGGACAAGGAGAGGTGCACGAATCATGAGTCTCCCTCAGGGGGAGGACATGGAGCCTCCCCCCAATGAAAATGAACACACTCCAATGCATGAGGAAGCCTTCAAGCAAACAGTCCAGGGTGAAACGGGAGAAGGACAAAATACACAAACAGACAAGACGACTGACAATGAGAATCCGAAAGTGACATCGACCACCTCCAAGCCGGTTGCAACCAAGAGACCCAAGATTGAGCTTCCAAGCAATTGGATCAATGCTCAAATTCAATACATGAAGGATCATGCCTTGATCGGGAAGTTTATTGGCTTTTGGCCCAGAGAAAAAGCTTTACATGGTTGGATTATAGCCAAATGGAAGCCAAAAGGATACAACCTTGCAGTTGGACCCTAAGGGTTTCTTCACGGCATTTTTCAATTGTCTAGAAGATAGGAACAGAGTCCTCGATGGAGGGTCATATTTTTTCAATGTTTTTGGACTGTATATGAGGGATTGGGTTGAAAGATTCAACCTAGATAAAGAAGATCTCAGTTGGGCACGAGTCTTCATCTCTACACCCTCCCTCTGAAGTACTGGGATGAAGTTTCACTATAAGATATTGGCAATGGCCTTGGTGAATTTTTCAAGATTGCAGAGGAGACTAAACTTGGAGGATATAACTCATATGCTCGAATATGTGTCTACATGCATCTCAGCAACACTCTTCCGGATGCGGTAAGTCTTTTCCATGACGATTTTGAATGGGTCCAATCAATAGACTATGAACATGTCTCATTTCATTTTAGGAAATGCCATGCCCTTGGCCATTTATTTCGTGACTACCCCTCAAATCTGAAGAGCTCAGCCCCAACTTCCTCTGATAAATATGATGCGGATGGCTTCACCAAAGTCACCAATCGCAAAACGAACCCCAAAAAAATTGTTCCAAACCCTAAGACACCTACTGAAAACCCTTCCATGCTTTCCACAAGGAACAATTTTGTAACCCTAGCACAGCCAAAGTTGAACAATCTCGAAACCCCTGCTCCCTCTGTGGAGTAGCCCAAGTCAAAAGTCCAACCTGCCTCCACCAGCTCAAAGAAAACCCAGAAAGCTAAACAAACCATAGACCTCACCTCACCCTCTCCCAGTGTGACCCCTACATGGCACCCTCAAAGCATGGATGTGGACAACATGCAGCCCACTTTCAAATATGCAACAGAAACTACAGAGGAAAGAAGTGAATTCCAGCACATGGAAGAGGAACCGAAAAGCATAGACATTGGAGATCTAGATATACTAGGCTTAGAACAAGCCTGTAAGACTAAAAATTATGACAAGATTCCAGAAAGATGATTGGAAAACATGGAATTAATTATTTCTAGAGCACAACAGCAAAGAACCCTTGGCATACAGCCTGGAAGTCAATGGGATGGCAAAAACCTTACCAAAGACAATAAAAAGAGAGGAAGGAAAACAAATCTCCAATGAACCATCCACATTGGGGAAATGCTGGTGGAATTGGGAAGATATTCGAAGCTTACAAAGTACTATAATACCCTTCCCAATACTCCATCATGAAGCTCATTTCATGGAATATTAGTGGGGTCACTAGACCTGGGAAATACAGATTGATAAAAAGTATGATTCAGCAGGAGAAACCCCAAATCATCTTCATGCAAGAAACCAAATGCAACTCTACAAATCTGGACAGAACCATAGCAAAAGCATGGCTAGGTAGTCAAGCAATAGCAGTGGATGCCTCAGGAGCTTCAGGAGGCCTTGCAATAATCTGGTATAAACAAGCCATCATGCTTACCAATATTCATGCAAATAAGAACTTCATTCAAGCTACCTTCCACATAACAGGGACAAATATACATGGGCACTTAACCAATTTTTACTTCCCCAAGATGCGATGAACAAGATAGATATACTGAACAACCTATCCTTGATCAATGCTGAGAGAACCCACCCGCTCTAGATCATAGGAGGGGACTTCAACATGATAACCAAATTGGAAGAAAAGATAGGGGGTAGTAATAAACTAGATAAGGAGAGCTATCATTTAAAAAACTTCATCCAGAGCAACTAGCTCATTGATATGCCTTTTAATAATGGATTTTATACTTAGAACAATAAAAGAGTAGGCTCTCAACAGATCGCCTCTCAATTGGACAGATTCTTGCTCTCTGACAATGCAATCCATCTAGGCAGAGATCTCTCAGCTTCAATCCTGCCCCTTATAGGCTCAAATCATTGGTCAATCATGCTTCAATGGACAAGACCAAGAAACAATGCTTGTCAGCCCTTTCACTTTGAAGCTTTCTGGCTGTCGCATCCAGATTTCAACAATTTCATAAATATGGTCTGGAACAGCTTCAAACCAGCGGAAGGCTAAAAAAATTTTCAATTTTAGTAAAAACTTAAAAAGCTCAAATTCAACATCAAACAATGGAACCATTCGCCTTTTGGCAATATTTTTCAAGCACAAAATGCTCTAGATCAAGACATGAAAAGGCTACAATAGAGGATCATCATGGAAGGAAGATCAGAGGAACTGTCGGTGCACGAAACACACCTGCAATCACAAATATCAGAAAGAGCTAAGCAAGAAGAAGTTCTTTGGAAGCAAAAATCAAGAGTTAGATGGCTTAAGGAAGATGAAAGAAATACAAGGTTTTTTCATCGTACTACTGTTTAAAGGAGGATGAACAATACCGTCACTCATATCCATAATATGCAAGGAGAAAGAGTAGAAAATCATGAAGACATAAAACAAGAACTTCTCACCTACTTCAAGCAGGTTCACCATGAGCCACAAACTGATAGGATGGAGGCCATAGGGAAAATAACCAAGAATATTCCAAAACTAATCACCGAGGAACATAATCAGCTTCTTCTCAAGCCAATTTCCCTACAGGAGGTGGAACATGCGATGTGCCAATTAAAAAAAGGAAAAGCGCCTGGCCCAGATGGGTTTACTTCTAATTTTTCCCACAATTTCTAGGAACTAATCAAAATGGAAGTCTGGCAGGTAGTTGAGGAATCTAGGACCAATAGGTGGATGCTTCCCTCCATGAATGCAACTTTCATCGCCCTTATTCCCAAAGAAGCACAATCTAAGACACCTGACAAATTCAGCCCTATTGCGCTGTGTAATGTTATTTACAAAATAGTCTCCAAAGTCATTGCCTCGAGGCTTAAACCGCTACTACAGTTACTCATTTTCCCAGAGCAATCAGGGTATGTGGAAGGCTGGCAGATCACGGATGGCATCATTCTTACTCATGAGATCATTCACTCCTTGAAGTAGTATAAAAAAGTAGGTATGCTTCTTAAGATAGATCTCTCTAAAGCCTTTGATAGCTTAAGCTGGAATTATATTCAAAATATTTTAAATGCCTTTGGTTTTTGACCCCCATGGGATAGATGGGTCATGAGTCTCATATCGTCCACCTTCTTCTCCATTTTGATTAATGGCATCCCTTCATCCCCTTTCCATCCTTCCAGAGGAATTTGACAGGGAGATCCGCTATCCCCTTTTCTATTTGTCATCATGGTGGAAGGTCTTGGTAGATGCATCAAAAAAGCTCTTCACTCCCAGCAACTAAGAGGCCTCTCCTTTCCCAACTCCCCTACCTTTACTCACCAACAATTCGTGGACGATAACATGCTTTTTGGCCATCCTTCAGTCTAGGAAGCTCTTAAATTAAAATCCCTACTGACTATTTTTTCAGCTACCTTTGGAGCTAATATAAACTAGGCTAAATCCCAAATCCTCTTTTTTCATACCCCTGCGGTAACCCAAGCTTCTATTGCTCGTATCCTTGATTTTCCAATAGCTACACTCCCATCCAAATACTTGGGAGCTCCCATGACTGATACTGCCTTGAAACACTCATCTTGGCATTTGCTCTTAGAAAAATTGGCTCGTCTCTCTTCTTAGACTCACGGATCCCTTAATATGGCCAGTCGCATAGTCTTAATAAAAGTTGTTTTACAATCTATGGCAATGTATCTCTTTTCTGTCTTCGTAGCGCCAAAATGGGTCCTCAAAGAAATCAAAATAATCCAAAGATCCTTTCTGTCTGGCAGCTCAGGACAGAATCGCAAATGGGCTCTGGTCAAATGGGGCACAGTTTGTCTTCCAAAGAACTGAGGAGGTATAGGGTTTCGCGATCCATATCATAGCAATGCTATCATCGGAGCACGCATCTGGTGGAATTGGCTCACAACACCGCACACTCCCTGGGCCACCATATGGACTGCAAAATATGCCAACAACATACCTGTAGAGGATCTAATCCGGCTCACTGATATAGGCCCAAGATCCCTAATCTGGAATGTAGCTAAGCAACACAAGAATTTAATCCAATAGCACAGCTTCTGGGAAGATTCCTGGTAGCAAAAACCCAGGCTAAAGGATTTGATCAAACCCTACCAAATACCTAATTGGGAAACAAAAAGGTTTGATAAGATCAATTAATATTGGAGACCTACCATAACCCAAGGATTCAGGCAATGGCTAAGCTTAGATCACATCATCTGGCACGGCTTGGAGTCCAATCAGCAAATCTTGGCAACAAAACTCTCCAATAGGAAAATACAATATTCAGATAAGAAGGATGTGCTCAGATGGGGCTATGAGGCTAGGGGAACTTTCTCCACGCATGAAGCTTATAACATAATCATAAAAGATCATGCATTCAAAGATCCTCTCTGGAGCACAATCTGGGCCCCCAATATCTGGCCGAAGGTGTCCACCTTCCTTTGGTTGCTTTGTGAAAACAAAATCCTCACTTGGGACAAATATTCGAAAGAGAAACTTCCATGGACCTTCCATCTATCCCAATTGTAAACAAGAGGAGGAAACCACTTTGCACCTCATGAATTCATGCTCACTAGCTCATAGGCTCTGGGAAAAAGTGAGTTTTCGATGCCAAAAGGACAATAGAATCAAAGAAGACATACCCACCACTGTACGTAATTGGGCATAGAATCCATATAAGAGTAAGTTACTAAACTCCTTATGGAAGCTCATCCCAGGCCTTCTCATGTAGACAATATGGAAAGAGAGGAATAGACGTATCTTCAAGGATCAATCCTCACCTTTGGAAACCCTCTAAAACACTGTCTGCCAAAATCTTAAGGAAACCCTACTACTTCAGCCTTGGCATGATGATGACTTTCCCTCCCTACCATAGGAAAATAATATCTGGGACAATTGGAATCTACAATGGAATCAAGAACTGATAATCCCTGTTAAACCCGCAGTAAAGAGCACAATATCAGATAAATGGTTTCCTCCACCCCAACATGTGATCCAACTGAACTTATGGTACCTCGAAAGGAAATCCAGGCAAAGTAGGGTTTGGTGGAATTTTCAGAGATCATAAGGGTGCTCCCCTTCTAACCTTCATAGGTTCAAGTGGATGGGACACAAATAACGCAGCAAAACTAGAAGGGTTATCGTGGGGGCTCCTCCTAGCTCAAACTCATGGTTTCTTCCCACTCATGATTGAAGGTGACTCTCAAATCCTAATAAATATGGTGAATAAGATTTTGCAAGGGACTCCCTCAAATAAAGTGGGAAACAGTTGGAGATTAGCAGAAAGACTAGAACTCATTGAAGTTTGGCTCAGGACCCACAGAGCAGTCAATTTCAAGCATATTTTTTGGGAGGGCAATAGAGTGGCTGACCTTCTTGCTAATATACGAGTGGAGAGTGGAACTGCTCTGTGTGCAGACCCGCTATCTACTATAGCCACGGAGGCCCAACTAAAGGAATACAATGAATTAGTGAATATTGAGAAGGCACGAGAAGAAGGAGAGCACATGGATGCAGGTGACATTCAATGCAATTTATGAAGAACAGGATGGACGACAGTGAGACGACGAGCCACTTGGCCGATGGCACTTCACCGCACACCAGCCTAAGCCAAATTCATGACAAACCGCAAGTAGCATTTAATGAATTCTTGGGTCAAGAAATGACTATCATCTACCCAGACATGGACTCCCCTTGTCTCATTGTGTCTCCTTCTCCCCTGCTCCACTACCACTGCCCGCCCCAAGCTACTGAACCCAGCTCCAGCACAGTGACTGGGTGTCGGTGCTGGTTAGCGAGCTGTGTTGATTTCGGTAATGGGCATCACCATTCCCATTCCAGGTTCTTGCAGTTAACCATCACCCAGCCAGTCCTTGTTCCCCTTCTCAATCCCTCCGCCATCGTTCCCACTGAAAACTTAGCCACGCATTCCGTCATGGTTCGTCATTGTATGAGAATTTGAAGAGGAGGGACTCGAGGAGGTAGTTCCCGCCCTCAGACGATGTCGAATCCTAAGCCTGCTGCCTCCTCTCTTCCCCCTGAACTTTATCACCCCCATAACTATGTTTTGGGAAGGTATCCCAATACTCGCAGTGGCCGGGGTCGTGCTTTGTCTCTAGGTGAAGGTCGCAAAGATTTTGTAGTTCACACTGCCAATTTCCCTTTGCCCCCTCACCCCGCTCCCCACTCGACCCAATTCAGATTTCGTAGCAACCTAAACAAACTAGTGATTACTACTACAATCACCATCCTTTTCACTGAAGATAATGAGCTGCCAGCTACCCAGGCAGAAAATTCTGAATTGCGGCAAGAGGAGGCTCACACACACAGAAATGGTCGTGACACTGGAAAGAATATGTTGGACGAGGAAAAAGCTACTCTACATGGCCAGACAATGGGTGGCGGTTAGCATGCTGAGGGTGGTAGTTCTAGTGCCATGTGCTCCCCAGGTGCAACAGGGATTGAAGGGTTAGCTCCGAAGGTGGCAGCTGGCAGCCATGGTGGCGTCCAACTTGCATGTGGGCCACACGGTGGAGCATCGTCGGAGGAGGATGACTGGACGAAGTATGAGTGTCTGGTTGTAGAGGAGCCCATCTTGGATGAGTTCAAATGATATTGCGTGGCTGTCAGGTGTTGCAAGCTAAGATCTCCTATACTGCCTGGTCTTTTTTGATATGTTTGTTCTACTGGAATTTGTCTAGATCTATTTTTGTCCTGGTGAAACTTCTCTATTTTTTGTTTTTTCCAGTCTTAAAAACTGATATCCCATCTGGGTATTTTTGTCTTTGTGGACTGGTTTCCCCAATGTTGGGGTAGTCAAGATATTCTCTGATACACTATGTTAAGCACTGTTGAGGCCTGAGCCTCATTGTACATTTTTGTTACATATTAATAGATTAACTTAACTTAGAAAAAAAAAATGAAAATAAAAGTTTGAAAATTTATTTTATAATATAATTTTAACATTATGGCACATAAATCAAATTAAATTATAGACTTTTTTATTCATGGGGTAAGTGTTCTTTTTCACTTAATAATTTGATTTTTTTTTAATACAAGTTCTTTTTCACATAAAAATTTGATTATTAAAACATATAAAGATGTTTTAGTTTCATAACATTTTATTTTTTCCTTCGTAGAAATTCAATTCCAAGTGATAAGCTTCTAAGAAAATGACTCTACCTACTCTAAAAAATATTATAGAATTAAGCAAAGTCTTTTAGTAGAAATCACATAAAAGAAATTTTTGGCCAAACGTTTCGAACCAACAAGTGTGGTTCATCATGACGACCATAAAAGCTTGATTAAAGAAAGAAAAGATTATAAAATGTAAAAAATGCTAATCAAACATAATTATTATGTGAAGAACCAAGATTGAAGAGATTTATGTATAACTATTTAATCTTAAATCTACACATTTCTGAGACTACACAACCATGTAGGAAAACATGGCTTAGCCTTTTTGTTCTAAAATAGGTGATAAATATGATATAATTAACTTCATATTCATGACCATGAATAGATAACACTCATTCTTGACTCAAAACAGTCCACTAACTCACAAAAATCTTCCTAAGCATCTACTAAGGTGTCAAAATTATTTTCTTACAATATTGTAAAGCATAAACAATATTAACTTAACTCCAAATATAACCTAAGATAACAAACATTCACTATATAAGCCTACCATCTAGAGTATGAAAAGTATAATCATCATCAGATATATAGTGGAGTGCGGCTACTATGACCTTCAAGTGAGACTATAATCGTTTTGAAAAATATACAATGAAAAACATCACTACAAAAAATTTGAAGAAACGCCCTAATATTGACTATTTAGTTTATGTTTTTATTAGAGATATATCGAGTTATAAATTTAAAAAATATACTTTCTATTTAAAAAAATTACACTCACACCCACACCATAATAACCTTTGAAGGCATGATTAAATTATAAAATAATTGTTAAACATTAATGTTTGACCATTGCCTAAACCATTAACTTATAGGCTCTTTATCAAAACATATCATTATGTAGTATTATTAGACATAGTATGTGTTATTCACAATGTTATATCGAACGGTGTATATATATATATAAAATCAAAATCTATATTGTTTTATTTACATCTTTAAAAGAAATGCAATCACAATTATAAGAAGGCACTTTGGTTCTGGTCATTAAGTTATAATAAGTTATAAAAAATATAATGAATATTTAAACTTAATATCAATAATATAATAAGTACATTGTGATAAGAAGAATAATTATTTGTTTATAACTCAAGAAAAGAGATGTACATAACATATAAGATATAAATGTATGTAAATAGTTATCATGATATAAATGTATGTAAATAGTTATCATAGTCAAAAAATATGGATACCATTATAATAATTTAAAAATACTTATTTATTAATTAATTTTTTTCTCTCAATTATTTTTAGGTTAAATATTACTTTTAACTTCTTCAATGTATTTTTATTTCTACGTTTCTCTAAAAATGGATTTTAATATTAACATATATATTAAAATATGGAATAATATCATACTAGATAATATTTTATATTATAAATTTAGTTATATATGTAGTTATAGTTATTAGTTATAATTATATTATAATATTAGGTTATTATATCTTTAAAAATTATATTTTAAAATATATATGATATATATATATAGTATTAATATATTATTATTTAATGTAATTATATATAATAATTTACGTTAATTAGATTTAATTATATTAAAGTTATTGTGATAAATCAAATGTTTTTAGGTTGAAAATTAATTAATCAACAAAAATTGACTTTTTTTTCTTAAAAAAATAGTTTATCCATGGTTATAGAGCTATAATGTTACAAATGCTAGTAAACTCAACAAAGACTTGCATTATTTGGAATTGTGTAACAACACATCAAATCTATTACCCTACAAAACAAAAGTACTTCATAGGTGACCATAATCCAGCACATGAACTCTGGGAAAGGGTATATAGTAGGGGCTACTAGGTAGTGTAATCTCGACTGAATGACTCAAAATGATCTTCTTTGTGCAGGTAGTCGCCATAGAATTCAAAATGGAGGTCTAACAGGTTCAGAGGGCAGAAAGGGTCATGAAGTTCCACCTTTATGTTCATGAAGGGTTCTAGGTTCTGTGTGGCCTGAGGGTTTTGACTCTTGTGGTTTTGGGGATTTTGTAACAGGTTTCTTTAATTAAGCATGGTGACAATGACGCAAGGACACTATGAATTACTTAGTGACCAAAGGAAATTGGACGTTGTGGACACAAGGAGGGCTCTACGATGGTCGAGAGTCGGGTGAATGGTGTTGCGAACAAGCAGAGTAGCAAGAAATATATCTATTTAAAATAGACTGATTTAAGTTGCAACAATCGATTTAAGGAGGTTTGTGGGAGGGAAAGCAATGAGGTAACATGGAGGAGACACATGGCAGAGTCATATTGGGTGAAAATAAAGGAGGAAAGCTGATGTATTATACAGTTTTAGGCTGGCCCACCACGCTCGCTTGATGGGGTCCTGATTATTGACGTGGTCACCAAGCTGGCCTGATAGGTAGTGCACCCATCTAACTGCCTCAGGCGAGGTGCTTTAGTGGGTTGGAGATGGGGCTCAACCCCTCGAAGTTCATCGTAGCCGTCGATCTGCAACATTCACTTTATTGACTCTAACTTTTTGGGGGTAGGCGTTGGCTTAAAAACCTTGCTCATTAATCCCCATAGGATCATTAACTTCTAAAGTCTCTTTGGGGTGGGTCTACTCTATGATGGACGTTGATCTTCTCAATAAGTGACCATTGTTTAACCATTAAAAATTTTAAAACAGGGAAATTTCTGTTCCATCATCTCATCTCATTTTTTATTCTTCTTCTTTCTTTTCAGTCTTTAATTTAGAGTTCCAAATATTATTTAGTTCATAAACCAAAATCCTCTGTCATATAAACAATTTAAGGAAAAACAAAAAATATAACACAATCCTAACTATTACCTAAAATTATACCACCCAATCCTCCAAAATTATAAATTTGCAATTTACCGTGAAACAAATGTACATTATTTATTAATAATAAAAATATTCATAAAAATATTATATATTTTTATAATTTTAATTTACTTTTAGTTATATATATATATAAATATTTCTTACATTTATATTTATATTTATTTCTATTTAAATGAATCTATATCTATATATAGATAATTTCTTAAAGGAAACTCAAACAAAGTCATTTAAATTTACTCTCTATAAAAAAATTCACTCCTATTTATAATTCCTTAGACATTCAATTACCTACAAACGAAAATAAATTTTATTTACTTTTAATTATATATAAATATTAAACATTTCTTATATTTATTTGTAAAAGAGGGAAAATAAAACACTCAAACAATATCAATTAATTTCCTTAAAAAAACTCAAACAAAGTCATTTAAAATTTACTTTCTGAAAAAAAAAAAATCACTCCTATTTATAATCCCTTAAACATTCATTCAGTACAAACTACTGATTTAAATAGATAAAAGGTTACACGTAAAATGATAGCAACCTTTTTTTTACTTTCAAGATAATAATGTGGTTATACTATTATATCGTAATTAAAAAATTTTAACAAATTGTGCACTTATTTATTGATCGTTATTCTTTAATATATGGAATAATTATATAATTATATGATTATTTATATAGATTTATATCATTGATTGATTAGAACAAATTAATTCTAATATTTTTTAATGTAACTCTATAATATTTTTGTTTCAAGACCATTTTTATAGATGGTTTTTTATTTATATTTATTTTATATATATATATATATATATATATTTATATATTTGAGATTTTAATTGTGTAACTATATAATTTCAAGTGCAATTCCAAATGTTACATTTATTTATTGATCGTATTTTTTAATATGTGGATAATTTATAATTTATATGATTATTATTAAATCGATTATATTACTTATTTGATTAATTTCAATATTTTTAGGAATGTAAAACCCCTAACCTATTTGGGTCGAGAAATTTTGATAAATGTCTTGTATATATATATATATGATTATTAATACATAAATTTTAGTATTTGAATTGTGTAAAATTCTATAGTTTAACTTACAATTCTAAATTTTTTGGTAATTTTCAAAAAAAAACAAAAAAATATAATTTAAAAAACAACCAAAATATGAAATAAAAAAAATACTTAAAATATTCTAACCATATCACTATAACCATTTTTTTTTTTTCAATTTACGGATATTATTTATGTTCCAAATTATACATATTACTATACTTCTTCTTTGTCATCGTTCATCATAGTCCTCGTCGTCCTCCTCGTGGATCTTTCTCTTTTCTCAAAAATTTAATATTTTTATTATTAAAAGAATGATATCATGATCAACATTAAAATAACAATAAGTATTATTATTTTAACTCTTTTTATGTGTGGTTGATATTAAAATAATTAATTTAATTAAATGAAATATTTATAGTGGAAGTATAAAAATAAGATATTTTTTTTTAATTTAAAAATTAAAATATTAGATCTACGGGTTTTGGATAAATGGTGATGACGTGCTCTATTAAAATATTGATCTAAAATGTGAGAACTTCTTATTTCTAATACAAAGATTGACTGTAGGGGCATTTACTGGATATGTCACCTTTAAAGAAAGGATGAGATCCAGAAACTACTTAGCCCGTTACAGACTCCGCCTAAAGAAATAATAGAAGTAATCACTAATGATTTGGAAATGAAATTACTTGTTTGCTATTCAAGGTATTCATTATCCATAAACTTATGTGTGCAAACTGTTTAATATGTTTTTCAATTGGAACAAAATTCTTTTGGTGAGTTTTTGAGTCTTTTTGTGTGTATGAGGCTTATTTCTTTTTACTGTTTAACATCTTTAACTCTAGAAAAATATAGCAAATAAATCACAGAATATAACACAACATATGCTAAGGCATTTCACCCCTCCTAGGCTACATCTGTCGGGTCCAAGGCCCCCAAATGAGCATGACTTTGCTCTTATTATGCTCTGAGAATGGTTATACAATGTGAAGAAAGCATGAAAAGGCAAAAAAAGCTGTAGAAACGAGTTCAGAATGCAAAAAACATTAAGGAATAACTATAGTTTCACCTCCAATGGTAAACTAGAATCTAATATAGCTCTCCAATCCCTAAGCCCTGGTGGCTCTTCAAGCTTCCTTGCTGATAAAGTACCTAAAGAAATGCTCTGATGGCTTTGCAACCTGCACCATTCGCTCTGGAATGCTCCAATTACCCAAAATAAAAATAATTCACTCCAAAAGGTTTTTCCTAGCAAAAGTTATGACCAAATCAACTTTTCCCCAATCATGCCTAAAAACCCTCCACCAAAAGTGGAGAAACTGCCAGTTAACATGCTATGTTTGGCTTGTCTGCCAACTTTGGCGCGCTCCGCCAGAATCTCCACGCGGTTAATGGTTGACATTAAGTGCTGGTAACTGTGGTCACATGTCCACACTCGTGGCATTAGATGTTGGAACCAATGGTTAGATTAACCGTGGCATTTAACATGTTCGAAACCTCCACTGGTTCCTTGTGACAGCTCCGCATACTTATCCGTTTGGTGTTATCGGCTTGGTTTAGCCCATGGTTTACCGTGCAGGGTCATATGGGTAAGGTGTTGGCCCCTATTTGTGCCCAAATGAAACCTTAAACAACTTCAAATATAAACGACACCCTTAGATAGTTAAGAACCAACGTAGGTGGGCTGGTTAGGCCTGTGGGCTGGCTGCCTCCCAACTCGGGGTTGAATCCCGCGAGCTGCATAAACATTTTCATAAAAACCACTTTGCAGTCCAGGTGCCACATGTTAGCGCACAATTGGGCCTCCCAAACAAAATATTCCCCGAATATTCCTTGAAATATTCCAAAGAATATTCCTTGAAATATTCTATTTTTAAATTTTTAAAAATTCAGATTTTGAAGAATATTGGGCTTTTCAAACTGCGATATCTTCTTCATACGGTGTCAGTTTTTTGAACCGTTCACAACACCAGAATCAGGAAGACGAGATCTATTCGGTCATTTAGGTTCCAACCCATTCTGAGCAGTTTCAATTTTGAGCATTTTTGACACTTAGGACATGAGCATTTGATTACACCTCCCAAATGGGAAGCTTTTGGACCCCAAAAGCCTTTAATTACCTGTTAAGAAGGTGAGGGTATAGCTCCCTCACTGTTTCCACCTCCATCCATTTTTCCTTACTCGGTTTGGTGCCTTTAAGACCAACCTGAACATAATCAACATTTCCCCTCCTTGAAGTGCATGCCCTTCTATCAAGGATAGCATCTTCTTTCAGCTCCTCCAAAAGTTCTAGCAAGAAATCATCTATGGATGGTAGCTGAATGTCACTTTCATGATCAGCAATTAAAGGAGGTTCATACAAATGTAAATTTTCCACATTCACAATTGAATACATTTGCATATATGAAGGCAAATCTAGTTGAAAAGCATTATTTCCAACTTGTTTAACGATCTTGAATGGACCATAACGAATAGGCTTCAACTTTTTACCTTTTCCTTGCATTCTTTCCTTACCAATATACAGCCATACCTCATCCCCTTCTTGAAACTTATAATCAACTCTATGTTTGTCATGTCTCTCCTTGTACTTGCCTTGACTTTTTTCAAGCTGTTCTTGAACTTGCTAATGTATGAGCTGAATTCTTTTAATGAACATGTGAGCTTTGTCAATGTCACTATGCTCATCAATGGTGGCATCCTTCAAAAGAATGAAATCTAAAGGTGACTTAGGCAAATACCCAAAAAAAAGCTTCAAAAGGTGAAGCATTTGTAGAAGAGTGCTTGGCCTGGTTGTAAGTATGCTGAATGTAATGCAAATGTTCATCCCAAAGCTTGGGATGCTTGCTGCAATAACCTCTCAAAAGATGCACAATGGTTCTATTCACTACCTCGATTTGGCCATCTATTTATGGATGGAAAGCAATACTCTTCTTCAACTTGGTGTCCATCATCTTCCATAGGTTGGACCAAAAGTTCCCAACAAAACTGGAATCCCTGCACTAACAATAGAAGTAGGTAAGCCATAATGAACCCATACACGTTGAAAATATAAATCAGCAGTTTTTTCAGCAGTTATAGTTTTCTTACAGGGCATAAGTATACACATCTTGTTGAATCGATCAACTACTACAGAAAGATAATCATCCTGCTTTCTAGATAATGGTAGACCTCCTACAAAATCCATAGAAACACTTTTCCATGTTCTAGAAGGTACCAACAATGGCGTATACAATCCAAGTTTCCTATTGCTAGGCTTGCTTGTAGCACATAATGAACAACCTCTAATAAACCATGAAACACTATCTACCATGCGAGGCCAATAACAATACTTTTGTAGATGTGCCACTATTTTGCTTACCCCAAAATTTCTAACAATAAGAGAAGAATGAGCTTCTCTTATGACACTTAGTCTCTCTCTGTGTGGTATACATAATTTGCCCAAATGAAATAGCAATTTGTTATGAAAATGATAACCATTTTCTTCAACATGGTTCCCTTCACTCAAGTTAGCATCCACATCTTTAAAATCATCGACAGATGCATACTGTTCTATGTAACTCTCATGTACAATAGAATCATTCTTAAGTGAAGTAGTAGCACTAATAATAGGCCTTGAAAGCATATCAACAACTTTATTGAAAATACCTTTCTTCTACCTTATTGCCAAGTGAAATTGCTGTAAGAAGCCCATCCATTTGAACTATCGTGACTGTTGCAATTTACTTTGCGATTGCAAGTACTGTAAAGGCTGATGGTTAGTATGAACAATTGTTTCTTTGCCCATCAAATAGTGTTTCCACTTTTTGACGCTTTGTACCAACGCATACAACTCCTTATCATTTGTAGGATAATTCACAACAGCACCATTAGATGTCTCAGAATGAAATGCAATAGGCTTACCATGCTGTAAGAGAATTGCACCCATGGCGTAATCACTAACATCGATCTAAATCTCAAATGGATATCTCGAGTCTGGTAATGAAAGAACTACAACTGAAATTACCTTTTTTTTCAAAGACTCGAAAGCTTTCTGTTGCTTGCCTCCCCATTGGAAATCACGCTTCATACTTATCACTGCATGGATAGGAATGGCTATGGTAGAGAAGTTAGAAATGAACTTCCTCCAATACTGAGCTGCACCCAAAAAACTTCTTACCTCTATAATGGATTTGGGAGTAGGCCAATTCACAATAGCCTCTACCTTATTAGGATCAATTCTCAAATCACCTCCTCCTACTATGTGTCCCAAATAAACCAAAGAAGTCTTTCCAAATTCACACTTTAACATTTTAAGAAATAACTGATTTTTCTTCAAAATATTAATTACTTTCTTAAGATGTCATCTAGGTAGACAATAATGAAATCATCAAGAAAAGGATGTAAGACATCATCCATTACCCGTATGAAAGTTGCAGGTGCATTGCAGAAACCAAACGGAATCACAAGCCACTCAAAGAGTCATTGTTTGGTTTTAAAAGTTGTCTTCCAAATGTCGCTTTATTCAATTCTAACTTGATGATAACCACTACGCAAGTCTAACTTAGTGAAATATTTAGCATCTTTCAGCTGATCTAACAAATCATCTATCCTTGGAAGTGGGTAACAATTCTTTACCGTTCTTTTGTTCAATGCCCTGAAATCCACACACATATGCCAAGTTCCATCTTTCTTTGGAATCAACATTATTGGTGACCCAGATGGCGAAGTGCTTGGTCTTATGAATTCTTTGTCCAACAAGTCTTTAATTTGCTTCTTTATTTTAGCATTCTCCATGATAGACATGTGATACATGCCTATGTTAGGAAGAGGACAATCTGGATGTAAACAGATTTCATCCTGAGTCTCCCTTCTAGGAGGCAAACTTGTTTGTTCTTGAAACATCTCATGATGTTCATCAACTACATCATATAAATCTGATTTCAGCTTGGAATCACAGTTTTCAAATGACTCATGATTTACATCAACCTTAGGCTTGATCATAAGAAGTACAAAACTCTTACATGAATTAACTAGCCTTTTTACTTGTGCCGCATTTACCATTACTATATTTGCTTTCTTGCGATGTGTTCTGACAATGTACTCCTTGCCATATTTGAAAAGATGATATTTATTTTCATGGCGATGGAAGATAGCTTTCCTGTCAAATAAGTAAGGACTTCCCAAAACAATTCCTGATATATCAAGTAGTACTACATCAAGTTCAATTGTGTCAATAAAGTGTGCAGTAATTGCAAAGCGCAATATGCACTTTCTTGAGACTTGTAAGTTTGCATCCTTGCATATCCATCGAGGTGGATAAGGCTTTGGATGGGGAATGGTCTCAAGTTTAAGTTGTTTGACCAAGTCTTCTGATATAAGATTTGCTTGTGACCCACTATCAAACAGTGTGTCAATTTTAGTATGTTTTGAGACTACCCTCACATGGAACAATTCAATTCTTTCTTCCTCATTAGGAGCTTATACATGACAGTTTGAAGTACTAGTGCTTGCTTCAGTTTTAGTTTCCTTTCCCTTTAAGCTTTTAAACCCATGGCTGCAATTTTGGTTTCATCCCCTGAATCATCACCTAAATCTTGAGGTGTAGTTGTAGTAGCTCTAGTTTTCTTCTTTCCCTTACTTTTGTGGAGCTGATTTCTTTTCTCAGGATAAAGTTTCCAACAATTTTTCTCTTCATGGCCTTCTTTTCAAAAATGTTTACATATCACTTTCTCACCCTCCTTTCTATATGTCTACCCCCAATAAGAGTGCTCTTCTCCTAAACTCTTGGGTACAGTCTTGCACATTTTGTCCCTTACGCTGTCTAAAGTTTTGCCAGTTCATTATAGCCTTTTGAAGGTGAGCAAGAGGATAATTTGTTTTTTTGATTGCTGTAATAAACTCAGTCCATGATAGAGTAATCTTACCATGTTTCTTGATTTCACCCCTGGTTTTGGCTTCCCACAACCAATGCTTCTCCATCCATTCTCAGAGAGGCTAGTTGTATTTTGGTGTCATCATCATGCAGATTTTGAATCCTTAAATAGACCTCCAGTTGTCTGATCCGATTATCTAATTTCTCTGCATTAACATCACCATTAAACATGGGCAATTCAAATTTGACATCAAGCTTTAACAAAGGATTTTTACCAGTGGTTTTTGACTTATGTGACTCATTTACCAAAGTGAAAGAGGATGATGTTATGGAAGAGGATGATGCTAGAGATGGTGGATAACCATTTCCTCCATTCCCTTTCTTTGACTTATCATTACCCTTCTTTCCTCCTGAGAAATCCTCTCCTTCTTTTTGGTTTTTAGACCCTTCTCTAGCAATCCTATCATTTATTTCTTGACAGAGGATCCTTACCATTTCAGTCATATCCAAGAAATCTTTCGGAAAAAATCTTTCTTCTTCCTTGGGATCCATTTCCTCATGAGCTTCTTCTTCTCTTGAAGACATACTTTTCACTTCTTATAATGCTATTGAGTGTGAGATAGAAGGTGGAGATAATGGCACCCTGGGCGTCCTTGGTTGAGGATTATCTTATGCTCTAACCAATTGCCCTTCCCCTCTTTTAAGTTTAAGCCTAGTAAGCATCAAATCTGCAAAACGGTAAAATATTTATTTGCACAAAACTTAAAACTTGACCTCAAACCTATGATCCGATACCAATCTGATCTGATTGTGAGAACCTCTTATTTCTAATACAGAGATTGACTGTAGGGGCATTTACTAGATATGTCACCTTTAAAGAAAGGATGAGATCCAAAAGCTACCTGGCCCTTTACAAACTCCGCCTAAAGAAATAATAGAAGTAATCACTAATGATCTGGAACTGAAATTACTTGTTTGTTGTTCAAGGTATTCATTATCCATAAACTTATGTGTGCAAACTATTTAATATGTTTTGCAATTGGAACAAAATGATTTTGGTGAAATTTTGATTCTTTTTGTGTGTAGGAGGCTTATTTCTTTTTACTGTTGAACATTTTTAACTTTGGAAAAATACAGCAAATAAATCACAGAATATAACACAACATATGTTAAGGTAGTTCATCCCTCCTGGGCTACATCTGCCGGGTCCAAGGTCACCAAATGGGCATGTCCTTGCTCTTATTATGCTTAGAGAATGGTTATACAATGTGAAGAAAGCATGAAAAGGAAAAAATAGCTGTAGAAACGAGTTCAAAATGCAGAAAACAGTAAGGAATGACTATAGTTTCACATCCAATGGTAAACTATAATCGAATACAGCTCTCCAATCCCCAAGCCCTAGTTGCTCTTCAAGCTTCCTCACTGATATAATAGCTGAAGAAATGTTGTGACGGCTTTGCAACCAGCACCATTGGCTCTAGAATGCTCCAATTACCCAAAATAAAAATAAAATTCGCTCCAAAAGGTTTTTCCTAGCAAAAGTTATGACCGAATCCACTTTTCCCCAATCAAGCCTAAAAACCCTCAACCAAAAGTGGAGATACTGCCAGTTAACATGCTATGTTTGGCCTATCCACCAACTTTGGTGTGCTCTGCCAAAATCTTCGTGTGGTTAATGGTTGACATTAAGTGCTGGTAACTGCAGTCACACGTCTGCACCCGTCGCATCAGATGTTGGAACCAACAGTTAGATTAACAGTGGCATTTAACATATTCGAAACCTCCACTGGTTCCTTGTGACAGCTTCACATACTTATCCGTTTGGTGTTATCCACTTGGTTTAGCCCATGGTTTACTACGTCGGGTCATATGGGTAAGGGGCTACCCTTAGGGGTTGGCCCCTATTTGCACCAAAATGAAACCTTAAATATCTTCAAATATAAACGATGCCCTTAGAGAGTTAAGAGCCAATGTAGACGGGCCGGTCGGGCCTGTCGGCTGATTGCCACCTCACTCGGGGTCGAATCCTGCAAGCTCCATAAACATTTTGATAAGAACCACTTTGTAGTCCAAGTGCCACATGTCAGCGCCTGATTCAGCCTCCCAAACAGGGTATTCCCTGAATATTTTGAAAAATATTCCAAGGAATATTCCTTGGAATATTATGTTTTTAAATTTTTAAAAATTTTAAATTTTGAAGAATATTGGAGTTTTTCAAATTGCGATATCTTCTTCATATGGTGTCGGCTTTTCGAACTGTTTACGGCGTCGGAATCAAAAAGACAAGATCTCTTTGGTCATTCACATTCCAACCCATTCTGAGCATTTTCAATTTTGAGCATTTTAGACACCTAGAACACTTTTTGATGTGAAGTCATTGTTCAATTTAAACATGATAAAAATATAATCATTAAAAACATTCAAAATATTAATTTTTTTTTTTAAACTGAAATTATTAATATTTTACAATCCACATTCTATTTTGTTGGGAGAAGATTTTTCGTTTACTTTAAAATCGACATATATCAACTTTAACTTCATTATGTAATCAGCCTTCTACACAGTTAGAATTATGAACTTATTATTTAATATATGTTTATCAATTTATATTTCATAATGTTTTCAAAGGTAATTTGAGTTACTGAAATTTATAATAATAATGCCATCTACCCTAAATTCAATTTTGACTGATCTTATTTAACTTTATTTATAAACAATCGTTTTTAAATTTGTTTTAAGTTTTATATGAAAAACCAAAAAAGCTAAGATTTAGATGGGATAGATACCTGAGTGATAAAGGAAAGTACCGGACGAAAAAGGATTTAAAATAGGATGGATTTACGCGTGGTATGTCGACCTCCATGCAAAAGATGTTCAGCGACAGTAAAATTGATTGTACGATGTCGTGTTCAATGACAGTAAAACTGAATAGGAAAAATTTCCTCTCTACCTATAATTTGCAAAATCCAGCCCACATAAAAGGTGGAAACATCGAATGGTTGTTATCAAAAACCCAACACGCTCCATACATATTCAAAACATAACATAGTAGTTATTACCAACCCAACCGTGCAAATAATCTTGAGGTAAAATTATGACTCCAAACCAAACAAACACCTCAAAGTACTTGCATTCTCGTGCCCTGGTTTGGTAGTCCTGCATTAATGAAAAAACCGGTAACATTAACCCACTGATGACGCAAGTTACCTCTACATATATTAATACTTTCAGATTCCATATATCAATGTACGATTTTAAAAATACATCGAAAACTCCCAATGAAAAATAAATCATGGATTATTTCTTATTTCAATGACATCAATTTATTTTATCAAGACAAATGGATGCCACAATTGGCTTCACCAAAATATCTTAAACTATAAAATGAACGTAGCAATGATGAATAATCAAAATATATATTTGAGAATTTTAATAATTTAGGTAATTAAACCATTTTAATAAATAGAAGTTTTTTGAGATGAAATAAATATTGTTTTTGAATTGAAAAAAAAGAACGTTAATTAAAATATATATGAGAAATTGTATTTTTATTTTTAATTACTTAAACATTTACTAAGTGTAAATTAAAAGATATATATTGAGGATATTGTAAACTAAAAGATATACTTTTTTTCAATTGTAAGGTGATTGGATGGAAATGATTTTTTTTCAATATCTTAATAAAATTTGAATATATCATGATCATATTAAACCCTAGGGAAATATAGTATGAAGATAAAATAAATTATTTTTTAAAATATTTTATATATAAATGTTTGTAATATTAAGAGTTATGGAACTATATAAAGAGTTTTTGGAAGTTGGGTATAGGATGGAGGTGAGAGTTAGGATTTCTAAAGAGAGAGGTTTTAGGGAGTGTAGGAAGCCATCGTTTTAGGTGCGACAAGGCAACAATGATGACCATAATCACTAGGTTATTAGCATGCAAACTGTAGAGGCATGGTGCTCTAAGTCACAAAAAGATGGAACCACTGGTAGACATATTCTAATCACAAGAGATTTCCAGCCCGCTAAGACCATCTCATGGCTGAAAATACTATCTCGAGTGCTCAACTCTAGGAATGTTCTAGTATGGAGGAAGGATGGAACCTTCAATTAGAGGATTATAAACTGCATCGAGCACAACATTCTTGTAACTAGTGTGTCGAGCCATAGGGATTATAATAAGAACATAATATTTGATGACCAAATGAGATTTCGTGTTTGTCTCTTCATTTCCATCAAGATTCTAGATGAGTCATTAACCGTCATCTTGCATGTCCTAGATGTACAAGAAGAATAATCCCATTCACATCGATCTCGGTGAGACAGATGAAAGGAAGAGTGAAAATAGGAGGAATTCTAGATCTTCATTAAGAATCTAAACAAGAAGTCTTCCCTTCTCTAGGTCATGATTCATACTCAATGATAAAGGTGAAGCAACACATAGAAAATAGGTTGGGCTTTCCTCCAAATACGTAGTGTCTTAGTTTTGAATTGAAACTACTTGATGATTTTTCTCAGATGAAGGATTACTAAATTTCAAGAAAGTCCACTATAATCTTGATCATGAGGGTGCATGGAGGTGCTTCGGATCTAGGAACCCTGGAAGTCATGTCGCCTATAAGGATGTGACATAGGGGAAATGCTACAATGTAGCATATCTACATCAGTATAACTCATGACCTTACATTGTTGAACAAATGAAACAAGTGGCTTCCATGGAAGCCAACCTACCACAGGTAAACCAATTTTTTCTGCTCTTGAATCTAGAGATGTGATTTGTAGATTCAACAATGTTTGGCTTCATGATGATGCTTTTCACTAGTGGGTCTTTTCAACTAGGACCCCCAGCTATGATATTTACCTATGCTCCAAGGGTTTTTTATTGTCCAATTCAGTTCATAGGAAGATCTAGAGAGAATACTGAAAGATGGGCCCTAGTTTTGGTGAAAAGATGGGCTCTTCATTACCCCTTGTTTCCTATATTTTGGTTCCCAAAAAAATGGTGGTCTCAACAATGTTGGTTTGGTTGAGACTACCAAATCTACCCCTTCCTTTGTGACAATATCCAGTTCTAGATCAAATTGGATAGACCTTGGGGTCATTCAAAAAGATGGATCTTGAAATAACGGAGCAAGGTCTATTTATGTATGCCAAAATATATGTAGAAATAAACTCTAGTAAAGGTCTACCTAACTGCATTCAATGGGAATAGGAAAACTCTTATTTGACCAAATATGTGGATTATGAAAATATGAAATTTAGATGATGAATATGTTGCCAAAGAGGATACTTGTAGACACGTACCCATAGGGAGAAAAGACTTCAAAAAAAGAAAAATGGAAAATCTCAAAAGTAAAAAGGATGAAAACTTTTTGATACCTACCTCACAAAAGAAGAATAAAAATAAGAAACCACAGAGAAACCCCCAAACCAAGTAGGAGGGTAAGCTCTAGTCTAGAATGGAAATTCAACCCACATGATAATTACACAAAATCAAAATAGATCCATGCACTACAAAGCCAAGAAAATGAGGCACACAAAGAATATAATAAAATGGGCACAAATGGAGTTCATGATTTTGAAAGTTCATATTTAGACAAGAAAAACACCCACTAAAGACAAGAAGCAGTGATTTGGAAATGGTTCCAATAAATACCAACCTAAGGTGATGACATAAGGTCTAGAAAAGAAATGGAAACAAACAGAAGTTAAGTGATTATTATTATAATTAACTTCATATGCTCTTATATAAAATTTTCAGTTCTTTTCCTTTGTCTCATTAGGAAAGAGGGTACTGTTACTAAATGTGTTTCGTATATACATAATGTAATTTTCCCTTGTCTAAACTTGAATAAAATTATAGTTAAATTGAGTCATATGGGTTATAATCTTAGAAAAAAAATTCACTATGTAATAACATATTTTATTATTTAAAATAGTTATTTATGTATTTAGACCCAAATCTTCAATGTGACTTCTTCCGAAAAACCTCTTTATACATTAAGTCATTTATGTATTTGTAAATGCATATGAAATGATATTGAAAGTTATAATTAATTGTAAAAATAAGATAATTATTCCCTAATGGCGGTGGATCACAAAAGATTGTAGGGAGACGTTCCTTTCCTACCTCCAGACCCTCCATGCGTGTGATAAGAAAGTGGGCTATGTGTTAGGGCCTATAACAACAAATCATTGTGGAACCTTCCGTTGTCACTTGAGCACATTTATGCGAAGGTAGGTGGGAGATGGATCTCATATGGAGAACGATGGGTTTCACAATGTTATTATGGCGATGGCAATAATGGGTGAGTGTTTGAGATTGGTGCCTTAATCAAACTTCATGGCTCACTGATGATTATTAGAGATTTGAAGGGGTGACGTGTTACACCTCAAAATGTGATGGGGGTGACAGAAGCTTGTAGCAAGTAGTCTTCAGCCCCTTGGTCTTCTATTTATTCTTGTATTCCCTATGGCATCCTCCAGACTGGGTGAGAGTTCGAAGCCCAAAATATCGGTGGCCCACACCTACAAATTTGTATGGATTGTGATTAAATACAATTTTTTTCTCGGGAACGTCGCTGGAGTTGGGTACAACATCAGTGGGGAATTGGGGAGGCTTCTACCCCAATTTCCTCTCACTCCATTGGGTATGTGTTATATTGTGGCTCTTTGACCCACTATGCAGTGGTGTGTGGCCTTCGAAGGGTGTTTGTCTATGGGAATGTCAACCCCCTATTATGGTGGTGTGCTATGTTGGGGCCAACCTAGGGGTGGATCGCCAAAATTAGGGGTGAAGGGTGTTCAACATTGAAGATCATTGTTATCAATGGTGGGAAATCGTTGCAATTATGGTTGATTTTGGGGGGGGAGTAAGACCACCCGGTAGAGTTGGTGAGGGAAGGTCACAACTGAGTGGGTGTCAAGGCGGTTCTCGTGGTCCAGTGGAGGATTTCACGTGAAATAGGAGGCAGGAATACGACGAGGCATGTAGTGAATTCTGGGGCAATGTGGGGTTAACTACTAGAGTGCACACTTTGTAACTTTCAAAGGATGACTCTACATTGAAGATCCCATTTAGAGGGTAGTAGAAGTGGAATTGCCATGGAGCTGAGACCTCGACACTAATACCAGGAAAAGGAGGATGCTAGTATGAGCATGACATCAAGGGGAGGTTCGTCGGGTGCCTGTCGAGGTTGTAGACTAACGCAAAGGAAGAAATACAACTCCTCTCATGTAGCTACAACACCACCAAGGGAGTCAGTGAAAATGTAGATGGATACCTATGAGAAAATTGATCATGAGGAACACAAGGAAATGATGGCAGTCGTGACCCAACTTTATTATTTCCAGTGTCAATTACGGGAGTGAGTGGTGGTGGTATTGTGCAGGCATATGTGCACTCTGGACAAGCTGGAGTAGCTAGAGGCCTTGCTGGTTGACCTAGAGCAACATGTCATCTTCCCTTTCCACCCATCGCTTCCACCAAGGATGGGGCCACTAGACAACCCATCCTATGTCAACTCCGACGACTGAATATATATTTCGATTTTTTCTTATTTTGGGAGTCTTTTGGCATTTTTTTTCCTTTATGGTTATGGTCAGCTAGCTTATGTATTTTTTAGAATGTTTATTTCACACTGGTGACAATGGTCAACAAACTTGGTCAAAGTGAGACAAAAAAAAATCTTAAAAAATAACACTATAGTAAATACACTTTAACATTAGTACAAAATCTCGACCTTACCAAAAAAATTAAAAAATAAATCATATATTATTAAATAAATAAAAAACAAAATTTATATAATAATTTATTAATTATATTTGTTAAATTATAAATCTAAAATTATATCATCTATTTCATATTTACTTCTAAAAACTCAAAAAAAATCTCTACCTAATATATATTAAAACTTCAAAAAAAATCTCTTACCATGGTCATATAGACTTAGCCATTTAAACAGTGAACCAATTTCTGCGATCTCTTTATACATAAACTATTTATTTGTATATTATAATTATTAATGAGGACCATGATGTTGACATGTAATTGCTCATTGTGCATTGGGGGTTAACTATAAGTGCACCACTTGGAACTTTCAGAAGGATGAACTACATTATGAAGATCCATTTGGGGGTGTAGAAGTGACATTGCCATTGAGCCGAGGCCCGACAACCAATACGGAAAAGGAGGATGCTCGTACGAGCATGAATCAAGGGGAGGTTCGTGGGTGCCTTCAAGGTTGTCGGACTACGGGCGCAAAGGAAGAAATAATCCTCTCATGTAGCTGCAACCACCAAGGGAGTCAATGAAAATGTAGATGGAGACCTATGAGAAAATTGATCGTGTGGAACACAAGGAAATGATGGCAGTCGTGACCCAACTTTAGTATTTCCAATGTCAATTACAGGAGTGAGTGGTGGTGGTATGGTGTAGGCATATGTACACTTTGGACAAGCTGGAGTAGCTGGAGGCCTCACCGGCTGACCTAGAGCAACATGTCATCTTCCCTTTCCACCAGGGATGGGGCCACTAGACAACCCATCCTATGTCAACTCCAACGACTGAATATCTATTTCATTTTTTTCTTATTCCGTGAGTATTTTGGCATTCTTTTCCTGTATGGTTATGGTCGGCTAGCGTATGTCTTTTTTAGAATGTTTATTTTACACTGGTGGCAATGGTCAACAAACTTGGTCAAAGTGAAACAAACAAAATCTTAAAAAATAACTATGTAAATATTTACATTTACATTTAATAAAAATTCTGACTTACCAAAACATTATATATTATATTTAATAAATAAAATAATTAACAAATATTCATAATATATTTAATATTTATTATTTATTTTATAAAATCATAATTTTATATCTATTTCCTATTCTACTTCTAAAACTCAAAAAAATCTCTTACCTAATATATATAAAACTCAAAAAATCTCTTACCTAATGTATATATGACTTAGCCATTTAAACAAGTTGAACAATTATCTGATCTCTTTTAATACATTAACTATTTATATGACAATATAATAATGTATTACATGAGGACTCAATTTATTGTTTAATGTATATTTAGATTATATAACATTTTTTGAATAATTAAGATTATTGATATTAATACTACACACCTCAATTCTAATCAGTATCAATCTTAATATAATTTACAAATTATCAATTTATTTAAATTTTATATAATATATTCTAATCATGAAAACTAAGATTCACATGGGATCGAGACGTTGTGAAATAAAGTACGATGAATTCACCCGAGACAAGTCGAGGTGCCTGAAAAAATTGTTCAACCAAAATGCACGATATCGTGTTCAATAACAATAAAATTGAATTTATGATATCGTGTCCAATGACAACAAAGTTGAATATTGAAAGAATTACTCGTCTCCTATAATTTGGAAACATTCATGTAAAATAAGAAGTCAAAAAGTAGCATTGTGGTTGTTAAAAACTCAATCCGCCATAAAAAGTCAAAATATAGTTGTTATTCATAGCTCAAACGTACAAATAGAATATAAAATCTATCTGACTATTTGCCCAGAGGGTCGGAATAAAACTTCACGACGCTTCGAAGTATTATTCCGATTTGTTTGGTCAATGAGCTATGGGATTTATTTTTTGGTAATTGTGTGTTGTAATGGTTTGTTTGAGTAATAGGGTAATTTTGTGTTGTAATTACTGAGTTGATTGAAGACTTTAGTTTATTTTGAGTTGTTTGATTGCTGTCTTGTTATCTATATATATATAGACACACTCAGCGGTGTATGGTTGACCAATGGAGCAGATGAAAACCTTTAAAACGGCGTTTTGCACAACTAAAACGAATATGCATGCACAATTTCGCATGCTGGAAAAATTCACTGAATCCCCTGGAAAAATGTCGTTACCTAATACTTATAGCGGCTTCGACGTCAACCACTCTATTGCCTCAGCAATCATCTGGTATATGCCACGAATGATATACATCATCGCTGGAATCCTCTGGAAAAATATTCTCACTTGATAGTTACAGTGGCTTCGAGATCAATCAGTCTTTATTGCATTAGCAATTTCTGCAGACCAGCTAATGTCGAATATCATCTGGCATCTGTCATGAATCCTCTGGAAAAATATCCTCACCTGATAGTTACAGTGGCTTCGAGGTCAATCAGTCTGTATTGCATCAGCAATTTGTGCAGACCAGCTAACACCGAATATCATCTGTTATATGTCATGAAGGAGAAATCATCGGTGGAAGTCAATCAATATCATCCACTGTTCTGAAAGTCCCAACGTTCATATTTCCACATTAAAAATCATTAGCTTTTAAAAATTCGGTAATAGTAAGGTGATTAGACGTTCATATTTCCACATTAAAAATTATTAGCTTTTAAAAATTCGGTAATATTAAGGTGATTAGATGGAGATGATTTTTTGTTATAGCTCCAATAAAATTTGAATTATTATGAATCGTAGCAGATATAAGGGAAATTGAGTACCAACAATGAAATAAATAATTTTTTAAATATGTTATATACAAATGTTTAGAGTATTAAGTTGTAAGGAACCATACAAAAGATTTGGGAAGTTGGGGCCGTGATAGAGGTGGGATTTCTGAAGAACTAGGGTTTTTAAGGAGTGTAGGTTGTTACGGTAGCCAGAATCAGTCGGGTCTTTGCATGCAAACTCTAGAGGTATGGTGCTGGTGGTTATAGAAGGCCATAGTCAGTGGTAGACAAATTTTAATCTCAAGGGGTGCTAATCTCCATCGGACCATGTTTGGGATGAAAATACCATCTAGAATGCTCAACTCTCGGATTCCGTGAAGGAAGGATGGAACCTTCAATTAGATGATTATAAACTGCATCACGCACAACATTTCCATAACTAGTGTATCGACCCATGGGGTTTATACTAAGAACATACTCATTGATGTGTTCCCTTCTTTGGGTCATGATTCATACTCAACGATAAAGTTGAAGCAACACAGAAAATTGGTTTAGCGTTCTTGCAAATACACAATGTCTTATTTTTTAAGAGACAGTACTTTACGATTTTTTTATAGATGAAGGATTATTACATTTCAAGAAACTCCACAATAATATGGATCATGAGGGTGCATAAAGGTGCTTCAGATCTAGGAATCTTGAAGATCTTGTCTCATAGAAGAATGTGACACAAGGGAAAGGTTGCAATCTAGTAGATCTGCCTGAGGATATCTCATGTCCTTAAATTATTGGACAAATGAAACAAGGGCCTTCCATGGAGGTCAACTTATTATAAGTAAACCACCTTTTTCTTTTGTCAAATATAAGACTGCAATTTGCAAGTTCAATAGTTTTTTACCTTGATATGATTCTTTGCACTAGTGCATCTTCTCAACTTCAACCCCAATTGTGATATTTATCTATGCTCCAATAGTTTTTTAGATGAGCTAAATAGAGTAATGAAAGATGTTCCTTGATTTTGGGGAACAGATGGGTTCTTCATTACCCCTTGGTTCCTATATTTTGTTGCCACAAAACTGGTGGTCTCAACAATGTTGGTTTGGTTGAGACTACCAAATCTCCCTCTTCCTTTGTGACACTACAAGGTTCTAGAAGAAATTGGACACACTTTGGGGTCATTAAAAAAGATGGATCTTTAAAGAACAAAGTAAGGACTATTTACTAATGCCAAAATATGTGTAGAAAAAACCTTAGTAAATGTTTATCTAATTACATTCAGCTAAAATACAAAAAAATTCAGTGGATCAAATATTTAGGTTATGTATTTTTTCCATTAAGATGATGAAGATGTTACCAAACAAGACGCTTGAAGAACACATAGTCACAGGACAAAAAAACCCTAAAAAGGAAAATTGGGATGGCTCCAAAATCGAAAGAATGACAACCTTTTGATCCCTACCTCATACAAGAAGAAGAAAAAGAAACAATGGACATGCAACCCACATGACACAAAATCAAAAGAGATCCATGCACTAGAACGATAGAAAAATGAGGCACACAAAGAATATGGGACTACGGGCGCAAAGAGAGTTTGCATTTCTAAAAGTTTAGATTCGACAAAAAAAAACTCCCACCAAGGAGAAAAAGTAGTGAATTGGAAATGGTTATTGTAGATATCAACCAAAGGGAATGACAGAAAGTCCATAAGAAGAAAAGAAAAAGCCAGAAGTTAAATAGTTAAAAAAAGTAAAATTTAGTAATTATTATTATCGTACTTAACTTAGTATGGTTTCATATAAATTTTTAAGCTTTTTCCTTTTCTCATTAGCAAAGAAACTACTATTACTTATATGTTTAGCATCTACATATTTTTAATATTAAATAATATTATAAATCAATTAAATAGTATGAATTATAATTTAAGAATAAAATTTTCATTAAATAATTTATTTATATAAGTATATGGGAATTAATATTGAAAATTATAATTAATGTTTTATTTAATAATATTACAAAATCTAAAATTTTATATCACCTATTTCATATTCAACTTCCAAAACCCAAAAAAATCTCTTCCATAATGTATTTCTCAATTACCAATTTAAACAAGTTGAACACTTATCTGATAACTCTTTTAATGTTGGAATTTAGGCACAACAAACAAATAGACACAGAATTAACGCAGCAGAAGATCAAACACATAGAACACAGCTTTTGACGTGGTTCACCCAACCAATCTGAGCTACGTCCACCAAACATAGGCATCAGGAATATATTAATCAAATTTTGGAGATTACATCAAGAAATCCTCACACTCTCCCCCAGCTATCCGTATGACAACCTATTTTATAGCAGAGAGAA
>APFE030503386.1:2462-43845 GCA_000404065.3 Pinus taeda | reverse complement strand
ATAAAATTTTACCCATTTAAAACATAGCATTTCAGACAAATGAATATGAATCAAACACCATCTTACTCAATAAAAACTTCTTACTCAATAAAAACTTCGTATCAACAATGCTTAAAAGTTTTGGGTACATTAATTTTGGTAGAGGTTACAAACTCGAAACAATAAAAAGTTTTTTAATTATTAATGTGAATTATTATAATCAATAGTTAAGCCTAATATATATTAAAATTAGTATTATAATAAATAATTGCAAATAATATTATACATTATAAACAATAAATAAATTATTATAATAATTATAATTACTTCATTAAATAAATAATTATGAATAATAATAAATGTTTAAATAGGATGGTAGCATAGAGAACAAGTATGCCTTGGTTTGGGTCATAGTACCAACATGCAGGCAAAGGCCATGGCCCTGTTGCAGGGCTTTAAGCAATTACTGGATCTTGGTATTGGGAATTTCATTATTCTTGGTGACTCCCAATCCTTGATTTGAATCCTACTGGACAACACGTCCCCTAGGGACTTTTAGCTAGCAAGAGTGGTTGCCAGAATAAGAAAGCTAGTTGGCTCCTTTCTTCAGGTGAATTTTTTTCCACATTATTCAGCAGAATAATAAGGAAGCGGATGCAGAAGCTAACAAAGTTGTCCTCCTTCATGTTGGCATTCAGATAAAAGATGGGGTTGAAGATTGGGATCCAATCCCATAATTTTGTTTCTCATGTATTACTACCTTTTATTTCAGTAGTTTGTCTGTATTCACAAGCATGGATAAATTTGGGAAATTGACTCGGCTAACGAAGTTAAGAAGATCCAAAACATTAAGATTACGGTGTTAGTTTATCCATATGTTGAGGATAGCCGATTCTTGGGCCTCTTGAATGTAACCGGCCAGCAGGCTTTGGCTTTATTTTAATACAAAGTATAACCGTTTTTGTTAAAAATAATAATAATAATAAATGTTTAAACATAAAAATTAGAAATAACATATAAACTATTAGAGTAATTAAATAAATACAAATAAAAATAAACCTAATAAAGAGATTTCCCAACTAAACATTTATATCATATAAAACATTTAACCCAATTAAAATATAATGATTAAAATAATTAAACCCTACATTTACTTGATAAGAAAATATTAATCCAATTAAACCTTTTTATAAATAAATTGACTCATCTTTATTGTAAGATAAAAAAAAAGTGGTGATTTCGTCATTTTTTTAGCATCTTTTAGCTTGAAGAGATTTTAACAATCAATATCTTTACACTTGAAGAGAGCTTAGCAATCAATAAATCAATATCTTATAAGGACATTATGTCCTTTACAAACAATATAATTTGTAAAATATGGTACATAAATTATATTAAAATAGGTATTTGCTTTTTATTAAATTAATAATGTAATAATAAAAGCATGGTTATATTCATATATCCATTAAACAAACAAGAATTACCACATTTTGTCAACATAATTTGTAAAATGATACATACACCATATTAAATTTAAGTCAATATAATAAAAAGGGAAGACATAATTATTTTCCACATATCCAATTAAAATAATACACCATATTAAATTAAGTCAATATAGTAGAAAGGGAAGACATAATTAATATTCAAATGTCCAATAAATAAATAAATAAAGTATTATGATATTTTCTTTTTCACATGTCAAATCAATTAAAAAAAAAAATACACCATATTAAATTAAGTCAACATAGTAAAAAGGGAAGACTATAATTTGAAAATTGTAAGTACTCCTTATTATATTAAGTTTTGTCTCTTATTAAATTGACTATATAATAAAAGCAAAGACAATTTGAAATTCCAGAGCAATGTTTTCACCTAGCATCTAGACTCGCAACCAAGTCGAGTTTTGCCTCTTATTAAATTGTCTACTATTTATAGAAGCCCATTAGTGGGAAAATCATTTTTCTATTCAACTTTAAAGTCAAGTGTGGCTACTAAAAAAAAGACATAATTCATTTACATAATATAATTTAACTTTCATATAGGTGTTTGTAAGTCCTTACAATTTATGCAACATAAAAAGTGTTATTTATCAAATATTTAGCACTTTGAACAACAATATCCAAAATACATGGTTATAAAACATGCACATTAGGACTTTGACTTGAAACCTTTGATCCTTGTCATTGTTGTATAGTAGTAAGTCTCACTAACCTACCCAATTGCAAGCTTTCTATCAAAAGGGGAGGTGTGTAGGAGAAGGCCTAACGGTTATGAACATGTGCTTCCTCATATAAGGCCACGTGTTCAAATCTAGAGTTGGGGTAGAGTATGTACACTTTTGTGGACTTTTAGCAGTGAAATTACTACGTGAACACAAATCCTACACAAACAAGGTGATCTCAGACATCAATTTGGTGTCTAATCATGACCTTAACATTATATTATTATTAATATTCATATGGTCTTTCTCAATCTAGATAGTGGAAATTTGACTTGCCTTCAAATATTGAATTTCTCTATCTAAATACTATAGTTATGTAATTTAGTCATCTGCAAAACTGTGGGGAAGAGAGTTACCAGTTTGACTTGAATCCTTGCAATTGTTGTATAGTATTTGTGTAGTCATGTCATGGTCATTAAAGCCTCGCTAACCTACCCAATTGCAAGCTTTCTATCAAAAGGGTAGGTGTATATGATTTGACCTAATGGTTATGAACATATGCTTCCTCATATGAGGCCACATGTTTAAATCTAGAGTGGAAGTAAACTAATGTAAACTTTCGAAGACTTTAGCAACCAAATTTCTACATGAAGACAAATCCCTTGTTACACAAACAAGGTGATCTCATACATCAATTTGGTGTTTCGGCTTGACCATGACTTTAAAATTAGACTATTATTATTATTATTATTCATATGGTCTTTCCCAAAAATACATTGTCATATTTTGTATTGTTATCAATCTAAATAGTGGAGATTTGACTTACCTTCAACTATTGAATTTCCCTACATAAATATTATAGTTCTCTAATTTAGTCAATGTAAGCTTGAAATTTTTATATATAAACATCCAACTTACTACGATGAGGAAGCATCCCTTAGTTTTCCCCACAAGGTAAAAGAAGTAAGTACCATAAAAGGAAAGAAACCATAAAAAGAGCTCCATGGATTTTTTATAGGGTAATGGAATGGCCCATCCTCCAATAACAAGGACCTAAATGACCTAACTGAAGTAAAGGTTAGTTGACGCTACAAACTCTACATTCTTAATTTTATTTAACTTCAATTCTTTTATGAACTTATCCATTCTAAATCTCAAAGGAGTGAATATGAACTTATCCTTTTTAACTTCAATACATAAGCCACCCAAAATTTCTCCAATTCAAAGTGATAGTGTTGGCCCTTAGATAAACCCCATCAAAGCCATCTCAAGAAAAGATAAAGTCATGGATATGAATCATACTAGAAAGTTTATGAAATACACACATTCCTTCACACCTTCAGTGGAAGGTAAGTTCCTTATCCTTTATATAGATGCTCCAGAGTCAACAATTGAGTCAATTACGTCGACTCAATTAAATATGTTATCTATCTTAAACTCAATTTGTTGTGGGAGGAACTAGCTCGAATGCTTAAACTGTTGGTGGGATGGGCTATAGAATGTCACTTTCCAATCCAATAACATGCATTCAAGATAAAGCCAACTTTGGTATAAGACCTAGGTTTTCCACAATCAATAATGAGTGTCTTCAACAACAAAACAAATAAACCTAACCCATTCTTCTCTAGTATCGCACATTACCAAGCTAAATTCAGACACTTTAAAGACTTTGAATTCACGCAAAATGCCTTTAAAAGATATGCAAACTACATGAAATGGATATGCCTATAAAAAGACATGTACTGTGATAATAATGGAAAAATGTGTCACAAAAGAAAATTTGTTGATAATTAATAACATACTTACAATCACATTAAGTCACATTAACATTCTAGTATAATTTTAGAAATTTTTCTTTTACAATATCTTTCTACATTAAAATCAAACCACTAAACCCTACAAAGGATTTAATCATTTACATAAATCCATCAACACGGATATCATCAACTGAGTAACTAAAGACAATGGTATAAGTCAAACAATCAATTGATCTAATAGACACCTTAAATTATTTGCATACCACAATGCAACCAAAGATACTTATGAATAGATGTTCAAGTTGCTTCCCAAAAAGGATCAACCTCTGTTGATCCTAGAGGAATTCCTTGTTTATCTTGAAATTTAGCCTCCTAGAAATAAAGCATACCTAGTCAAAGACATGAACACATTGAGAAGCATGTTATCTATTTAGATAAATTAAACCAAGTTTTTCGTGAATTTTCCTAGAGGAAAATCGCATGTATTTTACATGAGAAGGAAAAATAATGGATTTCAACAAATCACTAGATAATAGTAACTACCTTTAAAATCTAAGATCAAACTTATATTACAAAGTTGGATAACTATTAAACCAAATTTACATTTGAAAAATAGCTAATTACTATAAAAAACCATAATTCTTAACGAATTGCAACCCCACTCAAAAATTTTTGGTTCCCAACATGGCTTACCATACAACTTTTAAAATCCACCACGAAGGACCAAATGCATCCTTCCAAAATGCTTCCTAACAAAGGATCAACCTTTGTTGGTCTAGAGGAATTCCCTTTTCATCTTGAATTTCGGCCTCCACTTTATCAATTGTGGGGAAGCGCTTAGCATCAACTGTAATACTCTTATCAATGAATGTATTCACAAAAATCTGCATACCCACTAAAAAATGAAGGAAAAGAAGCATTATAGATTCCTCTAAATGTCATAATCAGCTAGAGTTCTATCATATTCACATTGCTTTCCCAACAAAGAACAATCTTTGATGATCTCAAGGAATTCCATCCTTGCCTTGAATTTTGGCCTTGACTTGTTCATGGTATCTGAAATCTCAACCTCAAGAGTAATTGTCTTCCCAATTAGAGTTTCGACAAAAATATGCATTCCACCTCTCAAACACAAAACAAAGTAAAGAGATGATTCCTTATGAATGTTTATACTCACTTAAGGGAAAACCATCCTCCAATTGCTTTTTACCAAGATTCACTATTGGTAGCTAGAATGTATGCCCTCGTCAACTTGTATCTTTTCCTAGCTTACTTGTATACTCTCCTTAATGGTGTCCAAGATCTCCACCTCAAAAGAATGGTTTTTCCACTCAAAGCTAAATAAAGATTTCCAACCCACCATTAAGAAAAGGCAGCAAATTAATTGTAGAATACTTTTGGATAATTAATCAACAAGGGCACATCCATCTTTCAATTGCTTTCCAGTGAGTTTCATTCCTGAATCTTTGCGTTCACATTGTCAAAATTGTCAGAACTCACTACCTCTAGATATAGTTTTTCCAATGAATACCTTCACTAGCTCTTTTAAGTTTACAAATATCTGCTTATTGGCAACCACTGATACAAAACAAACCTAAACCATACCAAATAGTGTATGATAAATTTCAATCAACTTTTATAATAAAACAATTCAAACAAGAAAAAAAATAGCTTTCCCTATTTATACTTAAAAATGCAAATAGACTTCAACATATACCAAAAAAGTGTATGATAAAGTCAATCAAATTTTGCAATAAAACAATTCAAATAAGTAAGAAATAGCATTCCCTTCTCTATCCTTGAAACTGCAAATAAACTTCATTTCCAAAAAGGTTCAGAGGTAAATCCAAAAAGCAAAGGTGTGGCAATCTACAAACTACGAAAATACATTAAATTAAAAGAAACTGAAAAACCCCCTTTGAGGCTATTTCAAACACTGAAAATTAAATTCAGTACCAACGGGTAAAACATACTAATATACCTCTTTTTCTTAGTTTTGTTTAGTTTTGAATTTCCCATCAAGCACAGCTTAAGTGTTAAATATGTAACCATTTATGGTATGTAAAATTTCCATGGGAAATGATTGAGGGGATATTTTACCCAAAAAACCCTACTCTTTTGGGCTGATTTAGACACGCCGAAATTTCAAATTAGTACCAATTGTTGAGAAAAGATACATAAATTTCTTAGTTTTGTCAGTTTTGAATTTCCTATTTGGCATAGCTGAAGTGCTAAATATGTGACCATTTCTTCTAATTTCAAAGAAAAAACGGTTTTGCTCCTATTTTGAAAAGAATGGGGTAGATTTATATGGAACGCTGTAAAAGAACACTCAAAAAAGAAAAGAAACCTTAAAGAAGGAAAGGATGAATCTAAAGATGCCAAGGACCAACTACGAAGTCAACACAAAAAAACATATAAGATTGTCATTCATTGTAAGGAAAGGTAGTTGTGACAAATTAGGACAGATTCTTTTCAATTCAATGTCAAATTGAAAGGTGAAATGTGGCCATTGCATGGAAGCTTTTGTTACAGGCAATCAATGATCTTCACCATTATCCAACATCTTGACCTATTCACAAGACCCGCCATTATCAAAATCAGCCTAATATCCATAGTAATGATCTTCCCATAACCAACTGGGCTCACTTTTGTAACATCAATTTCTACATTCTGTAGTAAGTATCAGAGTAGTTTACATGAATATTAAATAGAAATATTCAAGAAAGCTAATTCAACATGCTCTTCATTTAAGCCCTTGTAATGTTGATGGTATAGTACATATTCAAAAAACACTACTTAACACATGCATAATACCAAATGCAAACACAAGCAGGAAACATTAACATTGTAAGTTTCAATAAGCCATGTCAAATTCAAACATTGAGAAAACTAGCTATATGCAAGAGCGAGAAAAAACAAACAGCTTGTCGACTCAAAATTTGTTCGTCTTTAACAGCATGCACATCTTATCAGTAGTTCAGGAAAATAAAATTTGTTTCTCATTTAGCTAAACCATACAAGTAGAAGAGCAGTATCTGTTCAGAAAAATGTCAATACTAGATAACAATTCATGCAAAATATATAGATTTGTAGCTGAGACAAATTAATTGAAAAAAATTCATCCACCAAAATTTCTACTATGCCACTAAATCTCCAATCCCATTATAGACAGTATTAAATGACATTTATAAAAGCATTGGAGAAGTTTCTTTCCTGGATAAATAAAACTACAGAGAACTGTAAGATATAAACAACTCCATACACGATTATATGTGAAGCAGAATCTAATCATACAAGCAGACTGCAAACCTAATCCATATAAGATATGAAATATACAACGCAAAGCATCAATAAACCAAACCCACATAGTAGCACTTATAACTGTTGACCTTTTCAAATAAATAAAAAATAGAAATGGCAGGAAACTGAATCAACCTCTCTATCACATGCATGATTAAGTCTTGTAATCTCCCATAAGATTCCATGTAACCATCATTACAGTCTCCATGTCATCAACAATACAATTTTTTCTATAAATCATTAAGCTTCTCTGGAACATTGTTGCTTGTACTGTCTGTGACACTAGTGCCAATCTCATTAATTGTAGATACTTGACCACTGTCAGGCCTAATATGCCCTGCCCTTAGTTTTTTTCCTAAGTCTATGCTAAAGCGACCTCTACTCTCCATAAATAAAAGTGAACCCTGGGTTCTACATGACTCTTCTTGGTTTCTTCCTACTAATACTAGTTTATCTTCCTAGTTTCTTCATATCAAGCTTCCTTGTTCAACTTCATTGATACAATATTTTTCAGGGCACTTTCTTCATAACTATTAAGACCTTGAGGAGGGAAATATGCATATTCACTTCTGGCTTATCTCCACTGTGTTTGGCTTCCTGATGTTTGTATATTTTCCCCCTTATACATAGACTACCCCTTGACACCAACTTTTTCCAGGTAGGTGAGGTAGATCCTAAGCAAGATCTACCTCACCCACAGTATTGCAGGAACATATCCTCCCATTGATCTGGGACTAACTTGATTCTCCATGGCAAAATGCTTATGTCACCCACAAGTGAAATTTCTACTATTGCCCAATTGGGATAAACATTATTCAATTGCCAATTTTCTTTCTTTGGTTGGGCAGCTACCTTTTGAGGGGTACTCCACTTGTTCTAAATGTAGACTCTATTACAGGTACCATGTTTACCATAGCACTAATTTGGTTTTCATTCCCTCTGTTACAAGCATTTTAAACAAAACGTACTTAGCTAGTACAAGAATGCATAGGATGCTGAAGTGGATTTCCTGGTTAGACCATTTCTAGTTGATGGCAATCTAGGGAAAGAGGTAATAGCACGATTTATGAGGAACATTTCTTCAATTGGAGAATTCTTCACAGATTCCAATGGTAGATTATATCTGTGTTGGAATATTGCTTTGGTAAGGAAAGAGTATTAAGAAGTCACTAGGAAAATGTCATGGCATAAATCTGGATCCATTGATATTGACAAAAAGCACTAAGATGCTTGGATTTCTTTGTTAGAAGATCTATCACCAGGAGAACAAAACATTGTTGTTGTTGTCTTCGTTTATACTAGGTTGTCTCAACCTGATAAACAAGTCACAAAAGTGCAGGTTGTTGTTGTTGTTGCGACTGAAGAGGCAACAGAACTTGTCTCAGAGGAGCTAGGTCCTATCAAAGCAGAATCATTGGCTGAAACTACTGTTGCAACACACGCTGCTCTAGAATCCCAAGTGGGAGATTTAAATGAGGATCTCATAAAAGATAACTTTGTTATTGTATATCATCTTTTGGATGAGAAGATGGATAATGGATTTCCTTTAACTATTCAAACTAATATTTTGAATGATATAATTGCACCACCAAATATTGTTAGTAGAATGTTTAAGTGTGAGCAATACTCTTCCACACGCCATTGCATCTCATGTTCCATGGCATGCAAGTGACCTAAAACACTCAAACAATGAATTTTCTGATGCCATTATCAATAAGGATGGATTTCTTTTGAAGTGTTAAGTTTTTGGTGAGGTGCAAGTGAATTCCTGACTCTCTGGTATACCATATTTAACGCCAATCCTTCTATTATTAATGATGTGAAGTTTCACCTATTTAATGCAAATCCTGCTATTATTAATGATGTGAGATTTCACCTATTTGTTTGTTCTCCTTCAAGAATATCCACAAAAAATGAGCCTGCCACTTTCTAGTTATCTCTGTCAGGTCAGGAAAGATACATCTGCCAACTTTTATTTGTATTGTTGAAGTCTCTAGGGTTCAATATACAGGGAGTGTTACACATAGTAAAAAAGAAGCAGAAACTAAGGATGCTTGAACAACATTACTGACATTCAAGCACAAGTTTCTGATTCTGATAAGGAGAGGTTGTTGTTCCAAATATTTCCTCTTCTGATGCTGTTGTTTCAAACTATTTTGACTTCCCAACTTCAATTTCTCCAAGAAAAAGGGTTAGTTGTTGGGTTAGAAAGGTCACGACTCCCCAAATGGACAAGATTTCTGAGACTGTCAGTCAATTGTTAAAGGGTTTTCCATCGTGAATTGTTGAAGAATTTATGGGTTTGAGAATCAATTCAGGGATTAGAGAGCTGCATAGAGTGGAGCTGACAAAAATGAATTATTGAGTGGCAGAAGAGAGGATCGGGATGAAATGGGCCAGAATAAATGTGAGTACATACATGGCAGGTTTCGATCACTATCCCAAAACTCTTCTGATTTTTGCCATATGGAAACTGGATGGCAATGCCCATGCATCGGATCTAAGGTTACAAAGAGTCAGTGATGGGAGTAAAGAAGGAAGTTTGGTGTGGATGCTTTAGTGAGAAGTTGAAAGGGACATCCCTGGTCACACCAGAAAAGCAAGAGGACAAAATAAATTCATTTGAGACCATGAGCATACTATTGCTACAACTAAATAATGGGATAAAAACTGGAGAGAGAACAAAAAGGAAATTGACAGGATCCATCACTTCCCCCACAATTAAATGTTCATATATCTCGCCGGAAATTCAAACTAAGTTGGGTGCAGGCCCTGACAAATTGTCTAGTAACACTGACTGATAACACTGTCATTGGTGCAGACTTTGGCCCTTTTTATCTGGAAGCCTTCTTGTTAAAACCAATCATGAGCATATGAGTTATAGGTGTCTATTGGTTGATCCCGCTGCAATCAGTCACAAAGAAATTCCTCCAACTAGTTGGACCACAAAGCTCAGACACATGGACACATTGATGCGATTAAAGTTGGAAGTTGCATTTTTAATTTAAAGAGTGGACTAGACCCTTCAGTAGATGTTGAGCTTACTTTCCAAAGTTAATTCTGTATAAATCCCTTCTGCTATAATTGGGTGGATAAAACCCCTCCAAGAGAATTATCATTTGCACATTGTACATGTGCCATTGTCCACTAACATTATCATTATTTTTAGTTAAACTAGATCTAATCTTTTTAGACTAGGTTCAAGGTCCTCCCTAAATAATATTATTTTGTTGCATAGGAAATTCATTTCCTCATCTATATAAAGGATGGTGTTCCTCATTTGTAAGCATGGTTGGATAAAGGAAGAATTCCTCTCCCGAGAGTTTAATGAAAATCTTCTTGGTGCCATTGGGGTTTCAGGTTTATTCTATGATGCATGTTTCAATCTTGTAAGCTTTTCTTCCTGGTTCTGTTTGCAGCATTTTCAAGGGATGAATTATATATAATTCAGGAACGCCAAAAGAGAGTGAGATCAAACCACCAAGGGACAACAGTCACGTGGAAGGAGGCATCACAGATATTGGTATTCATGCCCCCTCTGTTGATGTCAAGTAGTTATTGAGACCATTTATTACAAAGGCATACCCAATTCACCAAAATCAAAGGTTGTTAACCATATTTGTTGATGGAAGTGAATTTCTTAATTTCTTAATTGGATGACTCAAGACTGCAAGAGAGAAGGGTGCCAAAATACAAAGTGCTTGGTGCAAGTGGTCAACGCTTCAGCTGTGTAGTGCAGGGCTTAGAAAGCAGGTTGAGCATAAGAAAAAACGGAAAAGGGATTTTTGCAAAAGGACCCTTTGTGTTCCTTGCCAGGTCTAGGGTGGCTAGAGCTAAGTATTCTTCACACTGCACAGTGGACGTCTCTGACATAGCAGAACAGGTTGAATGTATTGCTTGATGTAGCTACTTTGGGACAAGAGAATATGTCTCTCTTTAAGGAATATTTTATTATCACGTCCTTTTACAAGGAGGAATATGGAAGCCTTTCCACAAGACTGAGTTTTGCTTCAAGGAAACCAACCAGGGAAAAAATTGTCGAACCTTCTCATGGAATGCATAATATGGGAAGGGCTGACCCCTGGGCAGGTGGAACGCATCATTTGGGTCCACATACGCATCATTCTCCCGGTTATTACAGCAATCATGTTGGGTCCGAACCCCAAGTTTCTGCAAATGGCATTGCTACTGCCATGGTTGAAAGAAGTAGCTTCGTTGTTCCCATGCATGGTATTGTAACAAACATGATCTTGCAGCACCCGAATTTGCAATTTCTTGAGGGCACGCAATGTGATTGGTTTCGGTGGTAAAAGATTCCACCCTAGCCAATCCCTTCTTTCTATTCTGTTTAACATAATTTCTGAAACATCACTCCTCTGTTTGTGGCAAGCAATTGTTTCTAAGTAAGCAAGCAATTGTTTCTAAGTAAGTAAATATGTGGCAACAAAGTTCTGTGCCATTGTTTGAGTGAAGGTTTGTTCGAACAACGTAGGCCAATCCAACGTTATGTTGGAATAGCATCTCACTCTGTGGCAGCGTGTTAACTTTATGGCTTGACCTGGGAAGGGGATTACCCCTGTAACTTTCCCCAAAGTAATCTGCACGGAAAAGTTAAGCTTGGAGGCCTCCTTGAGATAGTGGCCATCTTAAGGCACGTCTAGTGACAACGCAACAGTTCTGAAGCAGCAAAGTTCCGTGTGCTAGTTCCGAGGCACTTACCTGAGCAAGCAAAGAAAATACCCCTGAATCTCGATCTGAGGCTACGACCCATCTTGAGGGCATTTCCTATGGCAGCGTAGGCTTAATTCTACGGCTTAGCCCTCCTGTGGCAACGACCACATCTGAAGACTTTCTTATGGCAGCAGCTCCTATCTAAGGCAACATCTGATGTAATGGAGTGGACTCTGGGCAGCAACGAGCTCAGAAAGGTGAGATGGAGCAGTGGTGTCCCAATCCAAGCAGTAGCGAACGACTTAGGGCATCTCTGGGCAGCAGCAAGGCCTATTAGGAAAACAACGAGGCCTGCTAGGGCTAACAAGGCAGCAGAGTTGTGAAGGCAAATGGAGAAGTGACAGAAAGATCTTGTAAGTTGGTTAGTTGTGTCACTGATAGGATAATTGATATTGTAATCTTTGTAAAATAGTGCTATTGTTTCTAGATTGTTGAGCATTGTACCGCAAATTCTGCTGGTGTAACAACCCTATGAGTGAGACTATGAAATTGTAACTTCCTATGTACTGTTGGTATTGTTGAATAATTCTAATTGTTTACATCATTGTGCAATCAATGGCATCTCTCTGAATTGAAAAGGGATGTTGTGATAGTGGTACAAAATTGACGTATGTTCTTTTAACCCCAAGGGTAAATTCTCCTAATGGATATTACATTCAAGTCTTGACAAAAATCTGCATACCTCCATGCAGACAAAGAACAAGGCAGCGGGTCGGTTCTTTCATAACAAATCAGCAAAAGTCTTTCCAACTTAAAGTTACTTCCCACCAAATATCCACATCTGCTGATTTGTAGGAGTTCTCTCTTATCTTGAATCTTGGTTTTCACATTGTCAATTCTATCAAAGCTCACAAAATCAAGAGTAATAGTCTTACAAGTTTACATCTTCATGGAGATATGTATATCCCGTTGGAGATGAAGGACAAAAAGCAAGATAAATACTTCTGAATATTATAATCACCCAAAGTCCTATCATAATCAAAACTTTTTCTAGCAAAGAAACATTTTTGATGATCTAGAGGAATTCCTTACTTGTCTTGAATTTTAGCCCCATCATAAATGAGATGGTGGGGAAGGAAGAGATAGGACCACCTTCCCCGCCCTCATTTCACTTTCGAATAGACCTACATTGTTGATAGTATCTGAGTTCTCAACCTCAAAGTAATTGTCTTCCCAAATAGAGTTTTGAGATCTACACTCACCTCTCAAACACAAAACCAATTGAAATTGATTCCCCATGAATATTTTAATCAGTCAGATACAACCATCCTCCAGTTGCTTGCCAACAAAGATTAACCATTGCCATTTAGGAGGTAAGCCCTCCTTATCTTGTATCTTTGCCTTCATATTATCAATAGTGTATGAGCTTGCCACCTCGAGAGTAATGGTTTTTGACATTCAAAGTCCTAACAAAGATTTGCATTCCACCTCTTAGAACAAGCAGCAAGTGAAGCATAGATTCATTTTGGATAACCAGCAAGGGCTTGTCCATCCTTCAACTACTTTCCCACAAATGTCAGTCTTTCCTGATGAGGAGGAATGTCTTCTCTTGAATTGTGGCTTTGACATTGTCAATTGTGTCAGCACTCCCTAACTTCGGAGTTATAGTCTTTCTAGTCAATATCTCAACCAACTCTTCCGAGTTTCCAGTCAATATCCTCCCAAAATGTCTACATGTTGGCAACTAATGATACAAAACAAACCTAGCCTATTCCAAAAAGGGTATCATGAAGTAAAAAAAAATTGCAATTAAAGAAATTCAAACAAGACAGACACATCTTTTCCCTCCCTATCCCTAAAAAACTACAAATAAACTTCAATTCCGATACCACGTTCGGAGGTAAAGCCAAAACAAAGGTTTGGTAGTCTACAAACTACCAAAAGGTAACAAGATCAAATCCCTAATATGGATAGTTGCAAATGTTCACAGAAACTGATTTAGGGATATTTTACAAAAAAACTCCTAAGTATTTTAAAGTTAAACATACTAAAAATTTTAAAAAGCACCATGATATTGACCAAATACTCCAGCTCTCTTAAAATTTAAATATTGCACAAAGAGTGTCAATAAATTTGAAACCTGCAATGTGCACTATCACCTAGAGAAGAGTGGCTAAAACCACAACTCCCTGCTTTCTAAATTTGACACGTGAACAAACCCAAAAGCACAGGATTACCAACACCTAAACCTACGAACGTGGCCCCCAAAATTTGGAGTTTAGCCATCCAATCAAGAGGATGGAGACTATGTTCTGTTAGGATGGGGTCTAGGGTTTCAGAGAGCGCATCACCATGCAAATGACACAGGTTCAAATCTTTATGGGCATGGAGGCAGAGAGTAATGCATCTTGACAGGCTTTAGTGACACCAGATGATTTCAAAAGTGGAAATTCATAGGGTTTTGAAAATCTCAACAACAACCTCAAAAATATCATGTTCAAACTGAAATTCATTTGGGAGATCAAATGTTAAACAAGAAATCTGGTAGATATATCCATATTCCTTGAGCTCAAGTAAATAGGTTGACAATGAAGCTAAAAGAGAAATTTGAAAACTCAATATATGAATGGATTATACACACAAGAGAAATAGAGCACAGAAATCAAGCGTTTAAAGCCTCAAATATTCAGCCCTCAAATTCAGACACAAATCGAGAAGAAGACATGTAAAGGAAAGAAGAATACATGTGTACCTTATATAACCAACTTATATATGTGATTCTACCACCCTGAATTCTCAAAGACAAGAGAAACTACCATATTTGTTAGACTTCAATAAATTCTCTAAGACAGGACAAGCTGTCATAATTTGTCAGTGTTCCATGAATTATCTGAAGACAAGAAAGGCTGCTATAAATTCCCAAACTTCCGTGAGATTGTACACTGCACCAGTTGTTTTTTTTATAATTACAAAAAAGTTTGTGCTATGCAATGATGGAAGATGTCATAATATATAAGCACATGAGAATCAACATATGAGCACGAGAATCAAAATTTGATCACAAGAGTCTCTTGCCACAGGCACAAATAATAAATTAAAAGAGTTACAATGTACATCATATAAGACACATGTCGATCAGCTCCAGTTGTTGAACTTTTGTAGCTATGGTCAGTCTTCATATTTAGTAAATTAGCCCTTCAGATATATATGTAATAATAAATATGGACATGTTCTTCGTGTCATTTTCAAAAGAAAGTATTTGAATTTTTTAATTTGAATATTTTGGCACCAAGAAAATCAAGTCGCCCCTCCACATGATCAAGTTGGCCCAGCGTGTTGTGGCACCCATTTGGCCTCCCAAGAAGTCTATATATATGGCATTCGACCTCCTCCTCTTGGCACCATTCGACCTTACACACAAGACATAATATCTTATTTTCTGAGCGAAGGAGAAAAGGACAAGAAGGATGAAGACTAATCCAGAATCTTCTCTCTCAAATTGACCTTGCACATGTGGACTTTAACTCTTTGTTCACCTTGCATGTGTGGCTGAGTGGGCAGTAGGTCCTTGTTTTTCTGGGTGCAGGAGGCCGAAATTCAGCCATAGCAGAGTAGACCAGGCCGAGTCTATTGAGCAGTATTTTGACTTGATAAGAAGACAGTTTGACTAGGTTTGACCAGGGTTCTCTTGCTGTTGACTAGAAAAGCTCAGTTGTATCTCTTGTTGAATTGAATCATTTCTCTAAGGAAAAGTTTGCTGTGTTTCCCCCTAAGTGGGTTTTCCCACGGTAAATCTTGTGTTGTCTTTGTGTATTATTGTTTCATTGTTTTCTCTACTATCCTACTGCTTTTATGGTTGAATTTATGAAGTATATTTGCTTAATGATTAACTGGAAGTAGTAAAGATCTTAGATAATCACCATATCATTGGAAGTGATTATCAGTTTCAAAAATAAGCACTGGCATCTATTGTACTTGAAAAATCAACATAGTATCAGAGCTATGGTGAAGAAAGACCAATGAGATCGCTACTTGAAATCCCTATTCTTCAATTAAATCCTTGACCTGGAAGAAAAGAAGAAGGGCCGAGTCTGTTCAACATTGAAGTTTTTGTCAAAACCCTATAAGGAGAACAAAATGAGGTATGTGAAAAAGCCCAAGATAGAATTCTATTGAAAGATGGGTTGTCTAAAGATTAAGGAAGAATTATGGACAACCCTTACCTCAAAGGATCAGAGTCCTTATCTTCATCCAGGAACAAATGATGCCGAGATCCGAGCTCTGTTTAAAAACGAAAATTTGACGAGGACGGAGAAGGGCTGAAGCCCTAGGTGCAAGACCAAATTCTATCTCTTAGTAGGCTGGAAATAAACCTCAGGAATAGGCCGCAGCCTGTCTGAGGAAGGCTGCAGGAAGAATGAGACCGAGAGATCTCAGAGAGTGATCAAAAGAATCCGAGAGGCCTGGGAAAATCAAACCTGAAATATCTCAGTCCAGTAAAAGGGCCATAAAACTTGTCTTCGGTATAAGAATTATGCTAAAATTTGTTTGTAAAAAAGGTTTAAATAAGCATGATTTTGATGTCTCCTTGAATTGCAACCCTTATAATATAAAGATTGTCAGTTGAGTTGCAAACCATTTTGAAAGGACAGTGTCAAAATTTCAGAACTACACTTTATGAGTAAGGAAGGGATCCTTGTAAAAGAATTGGAGTCAGTTATGAGATTGAATACCATAGGATGTTAGTAGTTGGGTAACTTGAAACGTTAAGTGACTAGCATGATAAGTTTGATTGGTGTATAAAGTTGAACAAGCCCGGAAAGGAATAATTTTTTCTTCAAAAGGGTGTATCTGTCTACAAAATTTGTATGCAAGGAGTGGTTGCAACAAAAGAACATTAGAAACACTAAATAGTCCACTACATAGGGCTTTGGATAAAATTGAAGACTGTTGTGACCTGTAATCAGTCTAATTCATGTACAAGAATAAATTGAACTCGTTGATGATATGAGGTACATGTTCTGATTTGCAGAGACAGTTGAGGTCTAAGTATAGCAGTCCAAATTTCAAATTAAACAAAGCTGAGGACCTCAGAAATAGAGGGAGCTGGACCAGGACTATCTGAAGCTGAAAAAGACTCTCAGATGGACAGCATGGAAAGCAAGGCAGTAAAGTGAGGCAAAGAAGATCTAGGAGAGAAATTGGAGGTTACAAATTGTATTGAAATCCTAAGGATATATAAAATCCTTGAACAAGACCTATTGACTTAGTTGCAGATGACAGAATTTAATGATCATATCTGTCTTAGGGTTTGTAGAAGACCTGAAAAGTATGTCCTGAATAAAAGTTTCTGCATGTTGTTATCCTGGAAGATGTTGTAAGATCATTGACTGAAAACAAATGAATGAACATGTGTTGATCTGTAGCAAATAAGCCGTCTTGATATGTCAATAAACAGTAACATCATTTGGATTATGGCAAAAGAAGGAACTGAGTGAGATGGACAAAATGTGCCTAGAATATTTTATTGAAGTTGTTGTACGAACCTGAGTTGCATCATACTGTAAGATATGTGTTCATCAGCAGAAGTATTGTTTTTGGAAGTTGCAGACCCTAATATACCTTCTGGAAATATCCCGTATGACTAAGGGCTCTTGTAATATGTTGCTGAAGTCGCTGCTTGATTCTAGCTGTCACTAGAACAAATTAGTATACGGCGGAGTTTTTCCTTCAAAGTATTTGATAAATGATGAATTTGATTTGGTCAAGAAAGTTGCTCCAGAATAAGAGGGAGCTGAGAAGAAGAGTCATAACACTTGTGCTCTGATACCTTCTTGGAAAATCTAATTGTCCTAGGGTTTGTAAACCCTAAGTAAATCTTGAAAGATATGATTAAGAAAGCCACAAGGTTTGTGGACAAAACCCTAGACCCAAAGTATTAAAGGCCGATGATTCCACTGAATGAAGAATCCCTAGCTCATGCAATGAAGGAAAGGTAACATGGCTGATGACGAGGAAAAAGATGACAAGTTTGTAGATGGATTTCTATGATTTCTGCAAAGAAGGCAAGGATTAAGAGGCAGCCGACAAATTCTCTTCAATCCTCAAAGATGAGTACTTTATAAATATCTTCCTCGATTATTATTGTTTTGCCATTAAATAGCCTCTTGCTCTTGTTTCTTTTGCTGGGTTATAATCGTTCTTCCATGGCTTCCTAATGACGTTTGCAAGTACATCGTAAAGATTGCCAAGACTCTGGCGGCAAATGAAAGCATTGGGAAGAATGAAGCAAAGTTTGTGGCAAGAGGATTCTTCGAGATTAATAATTTAGAGGAAGAAAATTGTACTAACATCTATAATCGTACCTAATCACTGGAAGAGCTCCTAGTTCAGAGGGAGCAGGAAAGCCAGCAAGCTTGAAGGATGTAATGATAAAGAAAATTGCGCCGAAGAGAAGTCAATGGTGACTTCCAAGTGGATCTACAAGATCTAGCATGCAACAGATGGCAACATAAAGAAATACAAAGCACGGATTCAGAAGAGGGAAAGGATTATGAAAAATAGTTTGCTCTGGAATGCTTTGTACAAGACTTGGTATTCTTAGATTAATGGATCAAGGTTGATCTTGTTATTATATGACTTGTTTCTGACAAGAAAAAGACTCCAGTGACGGAAGGGGCAGTAGTGGCAGGAGGATTTTCCTTCGTGATAGAGTGAGCATTCAGGCCCTATTCCAGTGTCAAAGGAGCACCCAAACAAGGTGACCAGAAAGCAGTCGTGGTAAGAAATCCAGTGAAGGAAGACAGTTAGTTTATGATTGAGCCAAGGCACATGGCTCAAGCATGTATTGAGATATCTGCATGGCACAGTTAGTTATGGATTAAGATATGTCACAATTGATTAAGTGCAAATGCATGAATATATACATTGGGCAGAGAGTGCATAAGACAAGAAGAGCACATTAGGATGTTGTTTCATGATGAGCAGGAAGCAGGCAACTAATGCACTCAACATCGTAGAGGCCAAGTATATTGCGGCTAGTTTTAGCAAGTTCTGAAGCAATGTGGCTTCAGAAGCTACTCACAGGATTGCTTGAACAGGTGCAGGAGATGACCATGATGACAAGTCAAAGCACATTGAGATCTAGTACCACTATATCTTAGATATAGTACAAATAGGAGTAGTAAGGCTGCAATGCATTTCTACAGATGAGTAGGATGTTGACATTCTCACAAATTTTCTGTCCCAGGGTGAAGTTTGTACACTTTAGGGACAAGCTTAGAGTAGTTGAGAATGCTTCACTTAGTTAGAGGGAGTTTTGATATTGTTGCATCAAGGACAAACATTCCCCCTGGGTCAAAGGTATTGGCCAAGTTGCATTGTAATGTGGTTAAGGGAGAATGGTCCCGAGATCATCAAGGCCTAGCGTGCTCCATATTTCCAAGAGGTAACTTGGCTAGTGGTTCGAGTGAGTGTTGAAATGGTCTAGAGAGCATCAAGGCCTAGAGTGCTCCCCAAGTGGGCGAGTGAGTGCCTTTAATATCGGATGGGAGAGTTACAATTCAATCAGCGTGCAAGAATGGCAATAGCCCAAGGTTTCTCCATAGGTCACAAGTGTTGACCAATTTCCAAGTGACGACTTGGATAATTAGTGAATTACTCCAAGTGACGACTTGTTCAGAATGATGTTGATGCAAGATGCTTTCCACAGATAATGGATTGACACATCAATATAGCCAACTCATTCAACCTATCCTTCGAGATATTTTTCAACAAGAAGAACACATGAAGTCATTATGAATACCTCCCTAGCTAAGAGGGAGCATTGGATTTTTGTAGCTATGGTCGGTCTTCATATTTAATAATTTAGCCCTTCAAATATAAATGCAATAATAAATACAAGACATGTTCTTCGTGACATTTTCAAAATTTTTAAATTTGAATATTTTGGCACCAAGAAAGTCAAATCGGTCGCCCTCCACATGATCAAGTTGGCCCAACTTGTTGTGGCACCCATTCGACCTCCCAAGAAGTCTATATATATGACATTCAACCTCCTCCTTTTGGCACCCTTCGACCTTACAAGACATAACATAATTTGATCAAAGAAAATAAGAAAAGGACAAGAAGGGCAAAGACTAATCCAGCCTCTTCTCTCTCAAATTAACCTCGCGCATGTGGACTTTACCTCTCTGTTGACCTCGCACGTGTGACTAAGTTTTTGGGCATATCTGGTTAGCAAGTCTGAGTTTTTTCTAGGTGCAAGAGGCCAAAATTCAGCCCTAGCAGAGAAGACCAGGCCAAGTCTATTGGGTAGCATTTTGAGTTAATAAGAAAATAGTTTGAACAACTTTGACTAGGGTGCTCTTGCTGGTCTGTTTGACTTTATTCTGATTGGAAAATATCAGTTGTGTCTATTGTTGAAATCAATCATTTCTCTAAGGAAAAGGTTCTTGGGTTTTTCCCCCAAGTGGGTTTTCCCAGGGTAAATCTTGTGTTGTCTGTGTATTATTGTTTCATTGTATCTCTACTATCCCACTGGTTTTATGGTTGAATTTCTCAAGTATAATTGCTTAATGATTAACTAGAAGTGCTAAAGATAATCACCATATCATTGGAAGTAATTATTAGTTTTGAAACTAAGCGCTAGTATCTATTGTACTTGAAAAATCAACACCAATCATATTCTAATTACCTTGATGTCAATACACTCTTTCCTATTGTGTGATACTTATCACATATAACTTGAGAACAATAATAGGACACAATCACTGGAACATGACGTTTATAAATGTACTACATTCTTTGACTACAGAAGAGATATCATGATTATTTTATGAAATACCAACAAATTGATCACCAATTTTCAAAGCATGCTTACAAGAAACACTGGCAATTGTACTGTGTTGAGATAATCTACGGGCATCATCTGATATAATTAATACAAGTAGCCATTTATTAGACTTCATAGATATAGTCGAATATCCAAGGAACCGATGTCTCGAAGCAAGATCTTACCCAACCTGGGAACCAAGAAGTGAAAAGGAAATATATATATATATATATATCTGTGTGTGTGTGTGTGTACATCATACAATGAAAATCCAATTCCCTCAACTAATATTAAATATGGGGCAATTTATTATATAACTACCAAGAGAATAAATGTAATTACCTCGGCCATTACTATCATCACTCAACAATTTAGGTTGCAAATCAATTCTTATGGCAAGATTGTAGCAAAGTCTTTTAAAAAAGAAATTAAATATTTTATTGCTTGTAGAATATAATTGTTTACAACAAACAGGCAAGAATGCTGCTGAAAATCGACCTTTCCAAAGCCTTTGATAAGCTCAGTTGGACTTACATAAAGAGCGTGCTAACAGCCTTCGGATTCAGCCCGACCTGGCGAAGGTGGATAATGATCCTTGTTTCCTCTCCGCTATGCTCTGTCCTTGTTAATGGTATCCCCTCTAAACCGTATCACCCGTCAAGGGGAATTCGTCAAGGGGACCCTCTGTCCCCATTTCTTTTCATCATTATGGCTGAGGGTCTTGGCCATCTCATAAAGCACTCTTCTCATTCTCATGATCTTAGAGGTCTCTCTGTCCATGGCTCCACCACTATTACACATCAGCAATTCGTTGATGACAATATGCTCTTTGGTCACCCCTCTGTTAATGAAGCCAGAACCTTCAAATTACTTCTAGACACATTCTCAGCTGCTTTCGGCACAACCATCAATACCACCAAATCTCAAATTTTTTTCTTCAACACCCCTATTACCACCCAAAGAATCATTGCTCGAATCATAGGCTTCCCTCAAGCCAAGCTTCCTTGTCAGTAATTAGGAGCACCACTCATAGATTCCGCCTTAAAGCATGTTTCCTGGCATCAACTCTTGGAGAAAATGGACAGTCGGCTCTAGTCTTGGACTCATAGGACTCTCAACATGGCAAGCAGATTAGTCTTGATTAAAGCAGTTCTACAATCCATACCCCTCTATTTGTTCTCTGTACTTGCTGCTCCGAAATGGGTACTAAAAAGAATTAGGAATCTGCAACGCAACTTCTTATGGGGTTCTACAGGACAAAACAGAAAAGGGCCTTGGTCAAATGGGAAAAGGTTTGCAAGCCTAAAAAGTAGGGGGGTCTCGGCTTGCACGATGCACAACACAGCAACATCTTGATGGGAGCCAGAATATGGTGGCAATGGGTCTCTGGTCCACAGAAGCCATGGGCGCAATTATGGAGAGCAAAGTATGCCAACAACCGGCCGCAGCAAGAACTAATAAGGATAACTTCCATGCCCAAAGGATATTTAATTTGGAACGCGGCCAAGCAACACAAAGACATCATCCATCAGCATAGCTTCTAGGAGATAAGGGATGGGAGAACAACACATTTTTGGACGGATTCCTGGAAACAGCGACCCAAAATTGTAGTACTCATACCAGGCACAAATCATGATAGAAATGACACTAATCAGGAGAACATTGTAGCACATTACTGGAATCCTAGCAATACACAGGGATTCAGGCAATGGAAACCGGTGGAGCAAATAGTACAGCAAGAAGCGGAAGCTTACAGCATGGAGATACACAAAGAGCTTACCAACAGGAAAATTAAAGTTAATACAGGTAGCGATGTTCTAAGATGGGGTTACACACCAAGAGGAACATACACCACCAAAGAAGCTTACCAGATAATGTCTCACTCTCAGGATCCAATTGATCCTACCTGGAATCGTATATGGACAACTGGGATCTGGCCCAAAGTCGCCACTTTCATCTGGTTGTTGTATCATGGGAGAATTCTCACATGGGACAACTTAATCAAATGAGGATTTCATGGTCCTTCTTACTGCCCCAATTTTTAGAACAATGAAGAAACCATTCAGCACCTCATGGATTCCTGCCACATGGCCAACCAGCTCTGGGAAAAGCTCACTTTCAGATGCCAGAGAACCTGCAAACTTCTTGGGGACATCAGAAGCACCATTAGCAATTGGACTCCAGAGCCATACAATAGCAAAATTCTCAACAACTTGTGGACCATCTTGCCAGGTCTCCTACTTTGGACAATCTGGAAGGAAAGAAATAAACGAATTTTCAAAAATAAAAAAACCTCCATAGAAATCATATGGAATAACCTATGTCAGAATATTAAAGAAACTTTGGCTTTACATCAATGGACGACTGAGGACTTTTCGACACAGCCACAAGAACTAAGCATATGGGATAATTGGAATATACAGGTCCCGCAAGCTAAATTGAACTCCAATAGACCTCATAATGCAACTAGGCCGCCCTCGCATTGGATTCACCCCCCAAAGAAAGTAATCAAGCTAGTGCTTCCAAGGGCAACCCAAGCAAAGCAGGATTCGAAGGCATATTCAGGAATCATGAGGGACAACCCCTACTACTGTACTTTGGATCCATAGGATGGGACACGAACAACTCGGTGGAACTGGAAGGACTATGGCAAGGTATGCAGCTAGCTGATCAACACAATTTTTATCCCATACTTATAGAAGGAGACACTCAAATCCTTCTCAACATGGCCACACTAATCCAACAAGGAAATGCGGCTTCGCGAGTTGCCCACAGCTGGAGATTATTGGCAAGGCTTGAAACTTTAGAGACATGGATAAGAAATAGGAGAGCAATAACTTTTATGCATGTTAAAAGGGGCAGTAACAAAATTGTTGATCTCCTAGCAAACATAGGAGTTGATCAGGACCAAATCCTACATTATGGCCCTCTCAACATCATCAATGATCACAATCAACTGCAAATTTGCACTGACCTAGTGCAAAAGGAAGCTCAACCCCCGGATGCAGGTGGTAATTAATAGCAATATGCGATTGCGATCAGATCGCATCACAATATCGGCGGATCGCAGAATGGGGAGACCAAAGGGCAAGGCCTTAACATATAGCGATATGCGATTGCGATCAGATCGCATCGCAATATCACATTGGCGGAAACCAAGGGGCGAAGCCTCCACACCTTCATATGCGTGATGCGATGACGTGGACCCAAAGGCGGATCGCAGAATGGGGAGACCAAAGGACAAGGTCTTTACATATAGCGATATGCGATTGCGATCAAATCGCATCACAATATCGCATTGGTGGAAACCAAGGGGCGAAGCCTTTACACCTTTATATGTGCGATGCGATGATGCGGACCCAACAGCGGATCGCAGCATGGGGAGACCAAAGGGCAAGGCCTTTACTTATAGTGTTATGCGATTGCGATCAGATCGCATCGCAATATCGCATTGGCGGAAGCCAAGGAACAGAGAATAGGCAGGGGCTACTTGATGATAGTTCGAGGCCGTCTATGGCTGCCCAGGTGTTCATTATCTGGTCTTTTTATTTTTTGATAGTGTTGCTTGGGTTTTGGTTTCCTATATGGAACCACTAATCGTCAAGGAACCACCTTACTATTTCTTTTGTGGGGTCTAGAGTTGAGAAGTGATACCATTTTTGAGGTTTCTGCTCTCACTGGACTGGTTTCCCCAATGTTGGGGCAATCCAGATTTTGTTGATACTCTACGATACCTTGGTCAAGACCTTATCCTCTTTATATCTTTCTGTACATATTAATAGATTACTTTTACTTAGAAAAAAAAAGAATATAATTGTTTACCTCTTTCATCACCTTCTATGTTGCCCTTCTCTTGTAGCCCTATTGGCTTTCCTCACCTCCAAGCTCATTTGACAACCTATTAAAATGTCATCCACATCATGCTTCAGTGTAGAGGGAAGATATTTCAATAACTCATGTATCTCTTCTTGTCTGTCATACACAATCATAAAACCCTATTCCCTCATGCACTGAGACAAGGATGGCTCTGAGGGAATTTTTGATACATAAATGGTAGGCCTATGGCTCTTCCATCTAGACAAGAGAGATCTTCTGTGGAATTAAAATATTTTCTTTGTCTCTACAATCAAGGCTTCAAACATCATAATGTGAATTCATAGACACAAAAGAAAGAATATGCTTATGATTTGGTTCAATGCTTGGTTTACTGGTTTGCAAAGCCAATTAAATAATATAACTCTGTTTATACAAATTCAACCAATCATTCCAAACCTATTTACTAGCTGATTCTATATTCTGCTATTTGATTGTGCCTGCAAAACACTTAAACAAATTGTAACTCTACCCATTCACATGGTAAACAATTAATGAATAGATTCACCAAACTCCATGTTTGTTATTGGCAAGCAATAAGAAAAGTGATTTATTCTTACTCTCTTATTGTCAATGTTCACGACAACACTGGACCATTACCTAATAATATTTAATTATCTAATTTTAAGGTAACAAGTTAGCTAGACATCAAATTGGTGTATGAAACACCCTTGTTTGTGGAACAAGGGACCCCCACCACACAGGGATTTGATAGCTTAGTCTAAGCCAATGTTATTAGAATTGGACCTGTTGACTGCAAAAACTAGAACCCAGACCAAAACCACACAAAAACCATAAAGGAAAGCAAAAAAAAAAAAAAAAAAAAAAAAAAAAAGGTATTCAAGTTCTGGAAAATATTTATATATATTCATGTGCATCTATGTGAATCCAAACCATTATAGAGATATGCAAATTCTCTCATTTATATAGCAAGCAAGTTACTGATTGTGCCTACTCCAGTGTATTCAAAACTGTTTAAAAAATATAACAAGCAAGGGTGCAATAACCAAAATAATGCAAATTGCAATTCATATCTAAACCAAAATACATCATCGAAGAGGCTCTAAATGGCCTCTAGTGTCCAAAAATATGATAGCGTTAATTAATAACTATAGTCTAGATGTTGGACTATACAATCTAATCAACAATGCTTTAAAACTAGGCTGGTCCGAATCGGATTCGACTTGGTAAACCGAGCCAAACAACTACCTGGGTCGGCTAGGTAGAAAAACTGGTTCAGCTAAGCTTGTCTTAAGCGGGCTGAGCTAGTCCGCACAGAAAAAAGGCGGCAACTCGGACTTCAAACTCAATTTTTTTTTGGTTTTATTTTTTTTTCTTAATGCCTCTACGCTCTCCCAAGCCTATAAAAGTGACCCAACCCCCTCACATTTACACACATCTATCTCATTGCATTTGTGTGAGCATTTGTGAGGAGTTTGCGAAGAGTTGGAGTTGGTTTTTGGAGCAGTAGTGAGGAGGATCCTTGGGTTTGGCCATCTGACTTTGATTCAAAGTCTGAGCGAGATGATCTTGCCGTGTTTAGTAGTAATGACTAGTGATGTTTTCTTATAGAGGCCATTTAGAGCCTCCTTGGCTATGTGTTTTTGTTTTGATCTCTATATATTACATGTATTGGACAGTGCACTTGGTGCCATTTTGATATAATAGATATATTCATGAGCATACTTCGATCATATGTTGTCTTCCCTCCATATTCTAATGCTTTGAGTTTGGAAACATGAATGAAAATCCTTAAAAATATGTGTTTTCATAAATAAATAAATAAATTAATAAATAAAATAAAAAATAAATATATATATATAATATATATAATATATATATATATATATATTATTAATATATATATATATATATATAATATATATATATAAGATATATATAATGTATTTTTTAAACGACCAAGTCATTGAAATCAAATAGGCTGAGTCGATACTGATTCGAAGTCAGAGTAAAATTCGACCCTCAGCCAGCTCCGAATCTGAGTCAGAGTTATAAAACTATGCTAATCATATGAGAGAATCATCCAAATTCTCATCATCTACATCCTTAACATAACTAGACTCAAAGATATGATTCTAGCTTGATTTCCCTGGGCCTAAAGATATCCATCCAACGACAATGTTTAGATCCTTGAATCAGTGCCTAATCAGCCCAAGAAACGTGGCTCACAAACTCTCTAAATCATCCCAACAGATTCTTCAAATCAACCCTCAGTTTTCCAAATCAAACTAGGAATCTCAACTCGAAAGGTCCAAATTGCTCAAATGAGATGTGTGCATAAAATGGAGGATTAGGACCTCTTTAAATAGCATTACATGGAACCTATGGTTAGGTTTAGTGTTTCACATTTTATATTTTTTAAATATTTAAAAGATAAAATTTAAGTTCAAGTGGTCCCCATCACCAACAGTATGGTTCTGTATAAAATTGGTCAATTTTGACATTTGTAATCAGTTTTGTATGAATCAACCTTTTCCAACCCTAAAAATTCAAGCACACTAGAGTCTAGTATGGCCCCAAAACCAGTCAGACTAGCTAATTCTATATGGAACCAATCTTTTCTAATTTGAAACCTTCAGACACATTGGCATGGCCACAGAACCAGTCAGCCCAACTAGTTTTGTAGAAACCAGTTCAATTCTAATAACATTGGTCTAAACCTATGTTTGCAAAATGACAACTAAACTTGTTGATCGTCACATAGGTTGAGGTGTATGGCTATAGGTAATAATCCCAAACAATGTCTATTGATGTTTATTAGCTATCACAGAATCCAAGGAATAGTCCTAGGTGTATATCACTATTTGATTTATACAAAGCACCATTGCATTTCCAATGCCAGCAATCAAACAAGAGGATCATTGGATTGTGGGTTCCACCCATAGCTTGATCAAGAGGAATTTAAGTTATAAGGGGTGACCTTTGAACAAAGAATCACCCAATTCATCATCAACAAATTAATAAAAGGGAATTGATGCCATCCAATGACTAGTCACCTGTCATGATGAAAAAAGACATGGAGGAAGTGGAAATACAAGTGTCAAACACGAGACACAAAAACCCTAGAAACAGGACATGGAGGACACATTATATATATATATATATACACACACAACAAATTAGTGAATTACACATATAAAAATGAAATAAAGACAACGAATCAATATATTTTTTTTAATTTAGAAACTAAAACATTTACAAGATGATACAAATTCACTCATACAACTAGTACTACATCAATGATGATGATAAAAGGACAAACTCACAAGAAATTAGAACCTTAAGGCTTAAACTATAGTTTTCCCACTAAGTTACCAAAATCAAAATGCATTACATAGATACTAAGTCACTGTTACTATAGGTGGGAATGCCAATGGGAAACAAAAAATAAGTAGATAATAGAATCGTAGATGGAGGAATCCCATAGCTTATGACTATTAATAATTCTCCATGTCACCATCATCGAAATTAGAATCACTACCACTACTCTCTCCTCCATCTCCTCTACATCCAATCCAATCTCTACATTGATTGATGTGGACGATAACCCCTCAAGAGGATCACCATCATCAAAATTGACCAGCTCTAGCACTAGTTCATTAACATCCAAGTTGGCTAATGCCAACTCAACACAATTGTCCAAACCCATATCCTCAAGAAGCACTCCTCCCTCTGCCTGTAAATAAGACAGAATTTGGTGTGCACACACACTATTGTCTCTACCTTGCACTGTTAAAGCCTCCTCTCCTTCAAACTATACAAATTCCCATACATGCTCCAATTCCTCCAGTAATAAGAGGAGAGTAACCTAAGAGAGGATCCTCATGTCTAAGTGTTGTAAAAGAGGGCATGTTGCCCCATGAGTTTTCCACCAAGCATAGGCATTTCCCCCCTGTCTCTAAGCAAATCGTAGCCTCCAAATCTCCCAGTGCTAGTGGAAAAATCTACAAAGACCTACTCCAACCAATGTTGCATTAATCGTTATCGGGATTAAATCAATGCGGGGAATAATCGGAAAAAATCGTAAAAATCGGGAAAAAATTGGTAAAAATCGGGAAAAAAATCATAACATACGAAAATATTCATTTTTTTCAATTTTTTTAATATTTAAGGCATCTACAACATAAAATAAATACATTGACACATAAATATGATAAAAAGAACTAATATATAAGATGTTTAATATCATTTCTAGTGCCACCAATTCATATCATCTCTTGAGAAGAAGAATAAACCCAAGTAAGTTGCAGATCATCAAAGAAAACAAGTCAGAAGAAGAGTTCTATTATGTTCTAAGAATAGGAAGTCGTAGCCCTCGAAGAGAGCCGAAATCTCAGTCTAACACAGATAAGGCTGAGTTGCAGGGCCTTGGGCCGAGTTGTATGAGCGTCGTAGGCTGGGAGCAAGGAGGCCAAGATGACTCAAAAGCTTGAAGAACAGTTTCGAGGTGTCTTATACCTTGGATGAGGCTAGCAAAGATGGTTTAGGGTCTACTGTTCATGGAAGAAGGGTTGGTCTAGCCCTAGGATTTTTTAGGTTGTCCTATACATCTCAAATTGTACTTTTGCTGAATTGAATAATTTCTCGTAAGATTGTTGGGTTTTTCCCTGGTTAGGGTTTTCCTAAGGTAAAATTTTGTGTCTCTTGTGTTTGGTTGGCTCATTATGATCCTACTATCATTATTGAATTTTTGTTGAGATTTTCTATGTATAATTGATTAATGATATATGTGACATAAGATGAATTGGTTAAGAAATCACTAGAAATTAATTGTCAGTTTAGAAAATCAATTTCTCTTTAGAAAACCAACATCATCAAGGGATGTTCTATCCTAAGGTATCCATCTAAACACATCCTTCCTCCCTTATGAAATCTCACTATCCATGTGAGGAGGGAATCTACATAAAGGCCCATCGTTGAGCCAATCATTTTTGAAGTATTTGCGATCCAATGAGTGAACCAAGCAATGCAAAGGTCTACAATTCTTATCCCACCTATTGACAAGTGTCAAGAATATCATGTATGTTGGTTAAAAAGGTCTTTGTTGATGTCCTATTCTTAGGGCATTAATTTCGTAAAATAAAGGTCTTCATGGCTCAATCATGGAATGCCATCCCTCGTAAATTCCTCCTAGAATGGGTTGGTCATTGATTGCAAACTAAACAAAGAGATGATATGGTCCATGATCTTAATTGTAAGATCTACCCCCTCCAACCATCATTTAACAGTTCACCCCTGACCTTTTTGGAATAAATTTGATCTTTCTTTCTCCAAAAATACCAAAACTTTGAAACAATTGTGGACCTAAGAGCAGTCTTAACCTCCCTCAACCTCTTAAGAATGATAAATGAGGAAAGAAACCACTTATTTGCAATCTTCAACCATGATAGAAGTGTGTACTCTTTATAGATTTCGAGGCATTTGTATAGTTTTATACAAATTTGTGAATATGGCATGCAACCTCAATAAGAGTTTTGATCCATGTAACATCTAAAGCAATAGAATTAGGTGCTAAATGCAAAGAATGAACAATGAAAGGTGTCCAAAATATGTGGGGATATTTAGCCTCCACAATCATGCTAACACCCTTTCAAGCAAGTGTATTATTTGTAATAATTTACACACAAGAATCAACACCTACATCATCAGTAAATTTAATAAACAACTCTCAATATATTGTGCATACTTGTATTTTCCAAGAGAATCCACTTCTTTCAAAAACACTAGTCCATTCAAGGAAAACACCACGAAGTGGAGGATGGCGTGTTGCATCTAGCCATCCACTAAAAACAATAATTAATATAGATGAAGGCCATGATGGCTTAATAGACTCTAGCATTTTATCCAGCTCCTTTAACTTAACCAACAATGTAATTTTAAGCCTCTCTAAACCAAGAGGCACATATCATATTGTAGCCCCTTGAGCTAGAGCTCAGCGTATCTCAATAAACAATGGTGATTGTGCAACATTAAACGAGATGAAGTTGAGAAAGAAAAGATGCAAAATGGTAAGATCAATCCCATTTGGACCCTCTTGTTGAAATATCTTTTCCATTGGACCAAATTCCCACTTTTTGTTGCTTGAACTGCACTCGTACTCCCAAATGAATAATTGCTAAATGATTTTCTTAAGAATGGAAGAGAATCCTCTTTCTTGGCTTTCGTACATGTTGTTTCCATCATCGCCAAGCTAGCATTGGCCTCTCTTTCCAATTTTCTTTGTTTCAATGCACTCACTCTTGAACATGCTCCAAGCCCACAAGGTGTTCCCAACAAATGGCCCTTAACTCGAAAGTAAATGCTCTTAAATTGATTATGGCAAAAACCACATGTCCAAGGAATATTCCCAACCCCATCTAACTTGGCCCCAAGCCCTTCATTTACAGTAACATGCTTCCACAAGGGACACATGTTCTCTTGAGCCTATTGCCTTGCTAAAAAAGAGTGTCTTTAGCATTTGAGATTGTTGTTGCAACCCCACTTCTAGCATACAGAACACTAGCAAAGCCCAAAGAAAATGGAGGAGAGGGAATAACATTAGTGGGTTCATTCCTCCCTTTCTTTGTCCTTTTCCAACTTCCCTTGATGATTGAGCCATGATTTTTGTGAGAAGAGGAAGAAGATAAATTGATGTAGAAAAACACTTCAAGACTAGTGGAAAAATCTAGTTTCCTAGCACTGTGAATCCCTTTAACAATGGAAAATAACCCTCGATGGCGCTCCAAAATGTCTTAGAACTCCAACCTGTTGATTGAAATGAGCATAACATATGGAAAGTTGTGTTGTTTTCATGCACCGCAAACCACTTTTACAAAGGACATGAAACCACTTTTACAAAGGACATGTGATAATCATATCTAATCTCATTATTGCCCTAGACCTAGAGTACTTAGTGAGGCTTTGCACTACACTGCAAAATTTTGCAGTGACAACTACCATGGTGATGGTTCCATGCAAGGTACAAGCAATTAAATCAACATAGAAAATTGGTTGAGGACACCCACCAGCAATCCAACACATTTATAATAGTGTTGTAATTGTTGGACATAATCCTCCAAGACTTGTGTCCATGTAAATAATAAAAGTTGTAAATATTCAAGAAGATGAAGATGAATAGACTCTTGTATAGTAAACCAATGAGTCAAATGATTTGTATAAATTTGATTGAGATCTAATGTAAAATCAATCCCTTTGGGAGCTACCACTGACATGGTATTACATCAACGTTGCCTATCTCATTGTAACTCCTTTCTGCCAATCTGGTGTTTGGCTTGTCTCTTTTCCCATCCTTTTTCCTCACACTCTGCCAATAACCATTCACCTACAAGCTTGTCAGTTGTTTTCTATGCATGCACAGGAAATGACTACATTAGGTGGCCCATCCAATCTCGCACCCCTTTCTCTCCTACATGGCCTCAAACCCTATCAACTGTACTTTATAGTAACATTTGTCTACTCACAACTATGTCATGTGCTTCATGCTCAAATTTGCAACCAAGCATTTCCCTTATCCATTTTGTCTCCCTAGGCTCCTAGAGAATGAAACATATACCCATCTTCCCTCTTCAGCTATGTGACTATTTATGACCTTTACAATTTTGTGCAAGTTTTCTTTGGCCTGTTGGGATCCTTCGTAGCCTTAAGCCCTTTCTTCTCCTTTCGGGCCCACAACATCAGACTCATGAAGGTTTTCTTCATCTTCAACCCCAGCTACTTCCAAGCCCTTTTAATTTGGGAATCCCTTTCTATAGGAGCAATCATAATTGGATTGATCCTTAGTTCCTTGCTTTCTCTTAGAAGATTTACTACTTAGCTGACTACCTACAACTTGTAAGTTACCAAACTGCCCCTCTACCTTATGTTCTCCTTAAAGTTACCTAGTTTCATTTCAACTTTCATTAGCATGAGTAGATCATCTTGTTGATTCCAAACTAATATCCACTAAATTTTCAATAGAAGGTTGTGGAGAGTTTGGATTCAATTCATTTAATCCCAACTTCTATTGGAAATACTGAAGGAGTTGAATCAATGTTTCCTTCCAATTAGTTAATTTTTAATCTTCAAAGCATTAAATTCACATTAGCATTAGATCAAATGTGAATCAACATCACATCACATGAATAGTAAACAACACCATTCAGCTATGCACGGCATCAAATAGAACACAAGAAATTTTAGGTGGAAACCCTTCCAGGCAAAAAGCTTGGAAATGTAGCCAGTGTCGGTCTTCATAATGTAATTCAAATGTACCATTGATATATCTATCATATTCATTTATTACATTCATCATTATTATTTTATTTTAGTCAAAGCATGTTCTTCATGCTTATAGAGTCAAAAAGAGTCAAAAAAAATTATTTCAAGTCAAAAATTATGTACTTGAGTCAAGTCCCATTGGAATTTCGAAACAAAAAGAGAAGAAAAAAAGTGTCTTGAGTCAAAAAGTCAAATTGTCCACCACAATACCAAGTCAACCATCATTGGACAAGTCAGCCTTAGGGGCAACTATTCGACCCTCTTGGACATGTATATATAGAATTCAACTAGACCACTTTGGAGATTATTCACTCAGTCATCGTCACATCACTTTTTGTGTCAAACAAGAAGAAGACAGTCGAAGTCAAAGAAGAGAGAGTAAAGTCAAAGGAGAGAGGGAAGACGAGTTTTTTCCCCTAGTTCTGTTCACACGTGCAATTTTTTCTGAGGTACTGTAGGCATGAAATTTCAGGGGCTGAAATTTCAAAAGTTGACCATATTTCAGAGATTTGACCAGCGATGACTTTGACTTGATTGGAGGAGACTTGGAGGAGGGTTGACTTGGATCTTTGTGGAAACTTTTGACCTTGGTCTTAGGTCTTGGATATCTCATTTTGACGTGATTCTATAAGAAAATGATTGGTTTGGTTTTCCCCCTTGTGGGGTTTTGCCCTGAATTGGAGCCTAATTATTGTTGTTCTCTATTTATTTGTGATCCTTTTGTTTTGAACATTTGTATAATTGCTTGATGAAGAGAACATAATAAATAATAAGAGAGTAGCTAACATTTAGAAGTAATTATCAAAAAGAGGAATCAAGCTTTAATCTACACTATATTTGGTTTTTCAACATGGTATCAAAGTTATGGTGAAGGCACGAGCATCTTTAAAGAAGCCCTAATCAAGATCAAGTTTGGTGTGCAAAGAAGATCAAAAGACATCCAAATCACTGTGACAAATCCAAGTCACAAGTTTTGTGTACTCCTATGGAGTGATTTCTAAACCTAGTGAAGAATGACTAAAAGAAGACGATATGAAAGAATACTAAGAAGAGTTTGAATCTCTGACATTCTTTTGTGGCATCTAAACTCACTGTGGGAGCACTTGTCTGTCACAACCAAGCATCATACTTCTGGTTTAGTTGAGTTTATGTTAATTTTAAGCATGTTCTATGCTAGAGCAATTTATTTCAATTTTCACAATTAGCTCAATATATTTTCCATATTAGCAATCGCATCAGCATTAAAGTAAACAATAGATAGAACATAAATATAAATTGTAGAAGACAAGCCAAGACAAGTGGACACAAGATGTGGCGCTAGCCAGGGACAAACCCCAATGTGGGGAAACCCTTGATCAATTCTTCTTATATGTTCTTCAATAGTTCAGTAGAGAGAGAAAGAGATAGTACATTTACAACAAAAGTCAACACTTTGACTTATCTAGATAAGATCATAGATCATCTCTAAGAAGACGATACAGGAGATCAGTTGAAGACATGATGCTCCAACTGATTCTCCAAGGTGAATCTTTCACCTATCATTGTGCTGCACCTCGTCATCATGTTGCACCTCTCCGTGTTGCATCATGCGCAACCACCATCACTATGCTACATCTCATCATGCTTCACCAATCATGATTATACCCATCACTGTACTGCATCATGTGCCATTGTTGCACCATGTTGCCATACTATCCTATGTGCTTGCAGCACTATGCTTGCCATGATGTCCCAATGTGCTTGTTGTTGCTATAACTTGCATGCTTCTTGTCCCAATGTGCATGCTTATTGTACCTTGCATGCTTGTTGTACCTTGCATGCTTGTTGTCCCAATGTTTATGCTTGTTGTACCTTGCATGCTTGCTGACCTTGCAAAATGTGCATGCTTGTTGTCCCACTGTGCATGCTTGTTGTACCTTGCATGCTTGTTGTTGCTATCGTGCTGCTACACTTACATCAAATCACTGCTAGGGGATTCTATGATCATTCTAACAACTATTAGGACAACCTTCACAATAAGGTCACGGACTGGTTGGGGCATCAGTGACATTCCTAGCAGCCCTCACACATCAGCGGCAACATATGTCCCAAAGCTACAATCACCCTTCTCCAACATTCTTAAACCACACATTGGCTTGTTATACCCCAACAGTCACAACTAGCCCTTACGCCTTCCATCAAAGTGACCCAAAAACAAGCTACTTCTCTAGAAATTAACTCGGCCTCCATTGACGAACTCAGGCCTCCTCCACGCTCTCTTAGAGCCTCCCTCTCTTGCTGCGGTTAGGGCAATTTCAGAGCTTTCATTCTTCCATAGATTTCATTAAGGTTCTAGGGCATCCATCTAAGGTAGTGACCCTCTTCTAGTCTGCGTTTACATCGCTGCCCTTCTTGACTGCGTATACCTCTTCATAGGTTATGTTAGGTCTTTTTCATAGCAGCATTGGTCCCCACCCTTACTGCAATATAAGAGCCTCCCTTTTGGGCAGCGAAGATTCTTCTCCATGAATGTAGATGAGGGCAACGTATAGATCTCTTCATCTAGGGCTAGAGCAAATCTCCTAGATCAGCGTATTCTCTTAGGGATTCTTCCTTCCATTATAACCCAAATGAATGGAGAGGAAGAGATCACAAGAGAGTTGTGAGTGTGTCCAAATGACTTTCAAGGCACCTCTATTTATACTAAAACATTGAGCACACAAGGGGTTTATTTGGTTGTTGGTTGACCTTGACGAATTGTCCCATGACACAAATATATTCATATCTCCATGAATACTTATTGGAATAGAATGATCTTTAGATCAATTTTACACCTCTCGATGAGAGGGATCCAAGAAAAATATCAGTTGCCATAAATAAGATGACCCATATGGAGTTTGGCCCTAGTTTCCAATTTTAACACTCCCACTCAACTAGGGAGATCTCCATCCGCTAATCCATCTACCAAACTATACTATCTTTGCCATCAGTTTCTTGCACTACTCTGCTCTACTGAACCATGAAGAAGAAGAATTGATCGAGAATGTCTCATACCATTCTCTACTGACCCAATGTTAGTTTTATTGACCCCAGATCAATATCACAAGAGAGTGTCTCAAACCACTCATACTGATCCTAGATCAATGGAGGCCATCCTAGCATAGGGAGTACGGTAGATACAACGATGCATCCATCAATAGTACTACTATGGTCCCTAACCCCATTTCCCTGCTCATTGATCAGATAAGAGGTACTTCCCATGAGTCCCAAACTGCATGGGTAGGATGCCTTGACAGGAGAACTAATCATCCCGTCCTACAGGAGAACTAATCATCTTGGCTCACAAGAGAACGAATCATCCTAGTTCACAGGAGAAGGAATCATCCTGTCCCAAAGTCGCCTCGGGGTATCACAGGGAAGGCTGAGTTATTCACCCTGTACACAGCGCACCATTAGGGGAGGGTGAGTCGCCCTATGGTCGTGTGGTGCTCCAGTAAGTATCTCAAGCCCCCCAGAGCTCTTAGAGCTTAATGCATGCAACATGCAAGACCCTTCTACGAAGGTCTCTCAACGACTCCAAGTCATTCAGGAAAGTCAAAGATTTGAACTTTCCCCGGGGCTTTGACAAAATGTCTACGACTTATACATCAGTATCAATGCGATGGAGCCTCCTCGCTCATCCATTTACCATATCCTAGATAAGGTAGTATCTGATGTATATCTACTAGAGCAATCATCGAATACGGGATTCCTCAACAATCGAATGCCCCCCCTACTTGTCACAGAGAATCACAGTGGTATTCATCATGTGTGCAAACAACTCACTGAAGAGCTTCCGCAACCAAGTAGCTTCACATGAGATCATACTCGTAGCTATGTATTCGGTCTCAGTGGTGCTTATAGAAATTGACTTCCGCTTCCTACTCATCCATGACATCGAAGCAGAATCCAAAGAGAACTAGCACTAGGAAGTGCTCTAGTGATCCTCCACACTGCCTCCCCAATCAGCATTCGAATAATCATGCAGTTTCATATTTTCGGCAGTGTATCTCAATCCATGAGAGATTGTGCCCCGAAGATATCTTAGAAGATTCTTGGCACCAACCCAATGATTCTCAACCAAATATGGGCTCACCATGCTAACTGCAAAACATATATCCGGACAAAGGTTCACCAAGAACATCAATGCAAATGAGTTTATTAAACTCAAGCATTTCCCAAATCTGGTCCAACATCATCACCATATAACTTCTGAAGGTTAAGATCCTCGAGGTAGTCACAGGTTTACAGTTTAGCATTCCACATCTGGAATCCAACTCCCTCTTACTTCTGCAAGTGAGAGGGTCTGCACCTATCAGAAATAGGTCATTCTTAGAAGGTATCGGTATGAGAGGTTTATCATCCACAACCTTCAAATAATGGTTTGGATCGGCTTCACTCTTAGTGAATCTCAGCTTCATCTAACAGTGATCAATCCTCTCATATCAAACCTGGGGTGATTTGCTTCAAGCGATAGAGGGCTTTCTTCCACCTACACACATGAGATTCCCGATCATGAATCTCAAAACTCCTCGAGTTGTTCCAAACCTGTGGACTTGCTACATGAGGGGAATGGTCCCCTTGTGAGATTTTCCTTCAGTACATCTCAAACATGTACCTTCATGCTCCTTTTGAATTCAGGCATCCCTGTCATCATCTGACTCACAGACCTCCGGTACTATGTGTTAAACTGACATGGTCCCCAATGGACATTCTGCAATTTGATACAAATTTCCAAAACCTGAACCCATGAGTAAAAGCATATTTGAAAATTCTATTTTCAAACACGTACCTTTCCATCAATGAATGCCACCCTGAAACCTTTGACTTCCATTGCCAAAATCGACACCAGTTTCTTCTATCGATTAGGTACATAAAAGAGATTCTATAAATGAATCGAGTTACCCTCATTCAATTGAGGAGTAACACCCTTTCTTGGATAGGTGGCATCAGCTCCAAGTATAATCCCACGAATGTTTCCATCTCTACCAAATTAGAGAGAGAGAACCCTTCTATCCGATGGAGTACCTTGAAGCACTACAATTAATAAGCCAAATTCCCAAAGAATCTAAAGGAAAGGGCCAATACAAGATAACACTTCTTTATCTTATCAGAAACAACATTTGATTCTTCATACCAGGGGTTCCTTACTTTCTCTGAAGAGTCAGTCGTGTACTTGATGACCTGCAACACCTGTCATTCCTCTGATCATTGAAGATGTCCCTGGAATGTGTCCGGCTAGGCAGTGACTCCATAAGGCAAAAATGATTTGACTATTTTATTCCATCAGGTAGGTCTTCATTATATACACGAGGGAGAGATTGTTCAGTTTGTCTCCCGATCACTGTTCATATTTCCTATTTATCTATTTACATAAATTCACCCAATCACAAGGATTAGGTGTCAACATTCCCCCCCTTAATCTAAAGAAATGTTGGTGAGTCCAAGCATCATTTTGAATCGTTCAAGCTTTTCTCTTCCAAGCGCTTTGGTGAATATGTCTGCAATTTGCACATTTGTAGAACAATGATGGAGATGGATTGTTTTGGCCTCAACATGGTGTCGATGATATTTAGTATTGATGTGCTTCGTTGGATCATGGAACTTTGGGTTCTTGGCCAACTTTATTGCAGAGGTATTGTCAATCATGAGTGGAGTTGATTGTACTTGTTTTACCTGCAAATTTTCAAGAATTTTCTTGAGCCACACAATTTCTTTTGTTGCTTCAACTGGTGCCACATATTTTGCTTCTGTTGTGGAATCTGCTGGAACTGATTGTTTGCGTGATCTCCTGGAGACAACTCGTAATCCAAGACTCATAGCATATCCTGAAGTTGATACCCCAATTTCTTTGTCTCCATCGAAGTTTGAATCAGAGTATCCAATCAAACTGAAGTCGTCCACCTATGTATACTTGATTCCAAAGTCTTGAGTTCCCTTCAAGTACCTTAGAACTCTTTTTGCAGCAGACCAATGTCCCTCACAGGGCTTTTGAATAAACCTGGAGAGGATTCCAACAGCAAACGAAATGTCTGGTCTGGTAGTAGTTAGGTAGTTGAGACTTCCTACAAGTTGTCTATACTTTGTTGCATCCTCAAATTATTTTCCTTCAATAGATGTGAGCTTTAAGTTTTGTTCCATTGGAGTAGTAAGAGGATTGCACTTTGTCATGCCAAACCTGTTCAACAGATCTCCAATGTATTTCTTTTGAGAAAGAAAATGGACTTTGGATGTTGGGTTACTTCAATGCCAAGATAGTAATGAACATAGCCCAAATCAATCATTTCAAAGCTTTTCCCCAATTCCTTCTTTATGGATGCAATGTAGCTTTCATTGTTCCCTGTCATCAAAAGATCATCTACATATACCACAAGGTATACAGCTATTTTTCCAACTTTCTTGACAAATAAAGTTGCATCATCAAGATCAAAATGTTTGAAATTGAGTTTCAGAAGATGTTCAGTTAGTTTTTCATACGAGGCTTGCGGTGCTTGTTTGAGGCCATACAAGGACTTCACAAGTTTGCATACTTTATGTTCATGTCCTTTCACAGCAAATCCTTCAGGCTGGGACATAAAAACATTCTCTTTTAGATCTCCATTCAAGAAAGCAGTTTTTACATCCATTTGATGGTCTTTCCAACCGTTCTGAGCTGCTAGTGCAAAGAGTGTCCGGATGGTAGCCCATTTTGCTGTGGGGGAAAAAGTCTCCTCATAATCGACCCCTTCCTTCTGTGCAAAACCTTTTGCCACAAGCCTAGCTTTGTGCTTGTCAAGTGAGCCATCAGCTTTATGCTTGTTCTTGTAGACCCACTTGCAACGAATTGGTTTGGTTCCTAATCGAGGATCAACTAGCTTTCAAGTGTCGTTCTTTATGAGGGAATCATACTCTTTTTGCATCGCTTCTTTCCATTCATCATGAGAAGCAGCTTATTTGAAGGAAGTTGGTTCAAAATCTGTAGACAAGTTCCATTCACAATCATAAGAAACATCCATATCAATAGGTGAATTAGAGTCATCTACATCACCTCCATTTTGCCGGTTTGAATTTCTGGTTCCTGTCTTTCCAACTTCATCAGGATGAAACACATTCAAGTGTCTTTGTCCAGCCACTTTGGGGGGCCTTTCTCAGATGGTCCCAGGCTGCTCTCGTTGATTGAGTGGGACTGAATCAAGATTGAGTCCCCCAATTCTATCAATTACAATCACTTAAAGCATCATCCGTTGTTGGAGTTTCATGCGGGGGAGAGTGTTCTTCAGAAGAAGATTCCACATGTTGATCTAATATAGTAATCCCCCCTTCAAGATGTGGAATGTCATTATCAAATTCTTGAAATGATTTTGCTTTTGCGAATCTATCCAAGCGATCAAGTTGCTGCTCAACAACATTGTCAGTTTTGGATGATTCAAGAAAAATTACATCTCTAGATAGATCAAACTTTTTATTTACTTCATCATAGAGACGGTATGCTTTGGAGGTGTTTGAATATCCCAAGAAACATACACTTACAACTTCTAGCACCAAGTTTGTTTCGATGTACCTTTTGTATCAAGGCATAACAGGTGGAACCAAAGACCCTGAGATGCTTTACCGAAGGAACATGTCCATACCACATTTCATATGGAGTCTTGTTTCTCATAGCATTAGATGGACATCTATTCTTTATATATGCAGCACAGAGAACAACATCAGCCCAAAACATTATCTTTACATTTTTGAAGAAGAGCATGGATCGTACCATATTTAAGATTGTCCTATTCATTCTTTCAGCTACAGCATTATGTTGGGGATTATAAGGCACAGTTGTTTGATGTTTGATCCCATGTTGGCGAAGATAGTTTTCAAATTCATTTGATGTTTATTCTTTTCCATTATCAGTGCGAATAGACCCAATATGAGATTGTGCATCATTTTCAATCCATTTATGAAAATTCTTGAATGTTTGAAAAGCATCAGATTTGTTCTTCAATAAATAACACATTCTGGTGCAGTCATCAATACATGTCATGATATATTTATTTCCGTTTGCAGAGGGAATGGGCATTGGACCACATAAATCTAAATGAATGAGTTCAAGTTTCCTATGTGCTCTTGAATGTGAATCATGAAAAGACTGTTTGTTATGCTTTCCTAGAATGCAAGCATTACATTGCTTAAGTTTCCTAGGAATTGTAGGCAAACCAGCAACACCATTTTTCTTCAACAAGCGGAGACTGTCATAGTTCAAATGTCCAAATCTAGCATGCCATAATAAACTTGATGGAAGTGTACCTTCTTCATAATGAGAGTTGTATGAGAAATGTTGTGCACGAGCAGAGGTACCCTGCAGCTTGAAAATCCTTTCTTCTTCTATCCCCTCATGACAAGTGAGTGGTCAGATTCGTTTCTCACCTCAAGCTTGTCATTAAACATATGAATGGAGTGATGTTGCTGGCGGATGTGGACCAAGGACAACAAGTTTCTCTTCAATTGTGGGAGATATAGAATATGATGTAGAAGAAAGTCTGG
>APFE030503385.1:8400-20144 GCA_000404065.3 Pinus taeda | reverse complement strand
GAGAAATTGGTACGAAAGAAGGAATCATAGACGGACTACTGAAGCTGTTTGGCGAAAATCTGTATCCTTCGGCCATTAACGTCAGCCTGAAGGCATTACTGCCTTTCTGTACCATGACTGAAAATAGAGCGAAGATCGCCAAAGCAGGTGTCGTTCCTCGCTTGATTGAGCTTCTTCCTGCTGCAGACGTAGACACGGCGGAGCAATCACTGGCAATTCTGGAAGCTCTCTCCACCATTTCGGAAGGCCGGTCTGCCATAGTGGGCCATGCCCTAGCGGTGCCAACTATTGTTAGAAGTGTGCTGGCTGTGTCTGATGCTGGAACTAACTATGCAGTTGGGATTCTATTGAAAGTCTGCTTCAACTCAGAAGAAGAGCCGCTGACAGAGTTTCTACGGATGGGCACCCTTGAGAGACTGCTTTTTCTGTTGCAGATGGGTTGTTCACCAAGAACCAAGCAGAAAGTAAATGAGCTCCTTAGGCTCCTTTCTCCCATGTACCGCAATAGTTCATGCAATGGCTTTTATACTCTAGAACTATAAATAATCTTGTAATACACTGTTTCTTAGGATAATTAATTTCTTAAAACAATATAGTTTGCACAGCATTGTAAGGCCGGATATTGCAATGGCTTTTATACTCTAGAACTATAAATAATCTTGTAATACACTGTTTCTTAGGATAATTAATTTTTTAAAACAATATAGTTTGCACAGCATTGTAAGGCCGGATATTGCAATGGCTTTTATACTCTAGAACTATAAATAATCTTGTAATAAATAATCTTGTAATACACTGTTTCTTAGGATAATTAATTTCTTAAAACAATATAGTTTGCACAGCATTGTAAGGCCGGACATATTTTGTCAGAGTTGTTTCAAGGTTTATTGATATGAAATATGAGTAAAAATATAAATAAATTAATACTGGATTGTCTCTCTTGGCTAAATTCTTTTAGCAGATGATCTCGCATTTATGCCACATTTCTGCACTCTGCTCTATAAAGATCTTTTCAATATTCGTTTATTTCATGGGCTGCAGATCGGTATTATAGATATCTAAATTTATAAAAAACAAATTTTAATCAATTGTTATTAAAATTAATTAATAATATATTAAATATTTTATAAATTAATCGATCGTTATTAAAATTAAATTAATATATATAAATAAAACATATTTTAACTGTTTTATATAAATTAATTAAATTAAATGGCTGGTTCAATAAATTTATATATATATATAATATTACATAATGAAACCGAGGGTTTTTGTTGAGAGATTTTTTTAGTAAGATTTCGTTGTGGGAATACAGATCTTTATCGTTGGGAGGTAGAGTTGTCCTCACCCAATCTGTCTTGATGTAAATGGCGGTTTACTGGGCCCATCTTTATCAGCTCCCGCGGCGAGTATTATCCAAGCCATGAACAGGATATTTGCCAACTTTATTTGGGGTGCTAAAGTAGATAGAGGTAAAATCCATCTGTCAAAATTGAATCTCTTAACATTGCCAAAAAAGTTTGGGGGATGGGGTAAGGATTTTCGGAAAAGCCCTCGTCTGCAAAACCTTATGGAGAGGAATCTTCGACACAAATCCTTGGAGTGCAATCACTCATCAAAGTGTCAAAAAGGCAGAAGCTTGGAGTTCTGGTTCGGCTCCATTGGAATTAAACAGGGTCTGCAATTTGGCTCAGCTTCAGGAAAATTGAGAAATATTTCTTTAACAGTCTAAAATGGAGGATGTTCTCCGGAAGGAAAATCTTCATTGGTCTTGACTCAATTGCTGGCTATAGGGCAATCTCCATGTTCCGGCTCCTTTTCTTTTTTTCCTTCACAAGAATGGGCATTTTTACTTGGGAAATGATTATCGCGGAGTGGAGGGGCACTCTGAAGGATGCAGCTGTCATTGGCCTTCCTCAGGCCCTGCTTTTACTCTGGGAAAATGTCAAGAATGCTCTTGTTGAAGGAGGGATGAAGCGTGCAGAGACAAAAGATCACTTAGTATGGTCCCTATCTCACTCACATTAAATAGCGATTGTAAAAGACATCTACTCTGATCTCGTCTCCAAAAAACCAAGAAAATTATGCCTGCAAGACAGATTTTTCCGGTGTATTGGTGGAAACTTGGTTGTCCTCTCAAAGTGATTATTCTCTCATGGTTAGTCTTTTACAACAAAAATTTAACATGGGAAAATTTGAGGAAGAGGTCTTGCCACGGTCCTAGCATATGTCTGTTGTGCAACGTGGAGGAGGAGACAAACTTCCACATGTTCTTCAAATGCGCGGCCTCTCAACAAATCTGGTATGAATTGGCTTCTTCTTTTTCTTTTCATCACCTCAGTTTCATTTCTGTTAATGGAGCTTTTGCTTGGTGGGGAAGGCAAGAAGCATCTAAGCGTCCAATCCTTCCCATCACATTATGGTGTGTTTGGAAGTGGAGAAATTTAAAAAATTTTGAAGACTCAAACATCTCCTTCAACTCTGTTTTGTTTAAATTCTACTCTTTCTATCAATCACATAGTGCTTTGTTTTTTGTGGGTGTCCAGGATCTAATCTCCGAGAGTACCAGTTGGCTTTCTCTTCTATATTGAAGCGCCTCCTCTAGTTTAGGGAGCTATCTTCCATCTGAGTGCACTGGGATCCTCTCTTTTCGTTCATTTTGGTTTCGTTTTGTCATCAACTCCATTCAGCAGTACATTATGGCAAAAATGTTGATATATGTTAAAATGTTGATATATGTTTTGATGCTGTCACGTTTGAAATCATATGTTTCTATTTGGTGCTTAGTGTTCTCATTTTATATGTCTTTCAACTATATGTAAAATCTGTTTCTTAGTTGTCCTATGAGTCTGCTCACCATTGATACGGGAACCAAATCTTTTATCTGTTATCTACAGACCATGATGTATATATTGCCTCAATATAATATCTTGCTTTTCTTTCTGGAAAAAAAAATTAATAATAATAATAATAATAATATATATATTATATATATATATATATATATATATATATTAATATTTCTCTCGAAAGAGAAGCAGAAGCATGGTATCTTATTTTAGTGACTAAAAAATATGTTTGATAGTGTAATAGATTTTTTTGAAATTAATGATATAATTTAGATTTTTTTGAATGTTATGTTCAAGAAATGGTGTTTTTTAATTTTTAATTTTCCTTAATATAACTAAAGAATGTGTTTTTTTATTCTATGGTGTTTTTATAGTTTGTTGCTATTTTAGTAATGTTGATTTTTTAATTGCAATAATCAAATTTAATAAATATTTATGGAAACAACCCTGTGATGTTTAAGAAATATAGAGTATTTGGAGTGTAATCTTAACCTATATTTAGCTAAAAATAAAGCTTGAATCATTAATGACCTAGATTAAATATATTGATATTAATATACAAAATATGAAGTAAATTTATTAAAGGAATTAACTGATAATAAATTATGGTAATTAAGTTGGAGATATTTGAAAAAAAAAATTATAATATTAAAGAAAATAATTATAATCTTAGTTAATTAAGATGAGATTTGATTAAAAGTAATATTGGTTATTAAGTATTATTATAAATTAGGTTGAGAAAGCATTAAGTAATAAAAATCAAATATATTATAATTAGTATAAATAATATATTGAATCAAAAAAAATAAATGTATTAATTTTCAAATCAAAAATATCTAATAAAAAAATAATAGAATGGATAAATAAGGAGATAAATAATATTAGATTATAATATAAATATATAATATAATTAAATAATAAATTAGTAAGTATAAGTTATTAATCTAAAAAACGCAAAGTAATGAAAAATGATAGAGAATTTTTGAAAAATTTGATTTTGATTGAATATAGAAAAAGAAAAAAAAAGAAATATGGATTAAAGAATACTAATTAAAAAAAAGGAACTCATAATTAATTTTAAAAAGGTATAAAAGAGATAGGATTGAAATCCAGAAATTTAATAATTATTATAAATTAAAAATGATATGTTAGGATAAAAACAAAATTTCAATATTTAATTTAATAATATAAGGGATAAAAAAATAGTGTTATTATGTAAATTTGAATGTTTAATTGCTACAACATGAGGTGAATTGAACTTGTAAGATTTAGAAGTAAATGTGTGTATACTAAACAATTGGGGGGAGTATTGTACTGTTCAAAGAGCTAATGGAATAGAGGGATTTTAGGAATAACTTAACATATAGTTATCCTAGCAATTAAATTGTTAGGGTATTTTTGTATTTCAAGTGCTTCAAAAGACGTGAAAGAATTTTTTTAAAATCATCAAAATTTATAAGGCGTTTGAAAACTTTTGAAGGCTAAACAATGGTTCATTTAGAGATGTGATTATGATGATTGCCAACTATATGCTCTTTAAGGATACACTTAAAAGATTTTACTATTCAATTTATATATGTATTTTCAAAATAGAACTAAGGTGTTCCAAACTATGTGAAGAATAAACAGTGATTAGGATTGATTTAGTGACATGACCGTAATTATTGCTACCTATATGTTCTTTAAGCCTATCCTTAAAATATCTTTGCTTCTGGCTTAGATATGTCTTTTTAGAAGAGAACCAAACTTAATAAACTCTTCCCTAGAGGATATGATTTATTGAGCATATTTAAACAATTGTTTAATTATTTTGGGTCATATATCCCCAAATTAATATTAATATATCCCTAAATTAATTTATCCGATGAATACAATATATAGTTATGTTATTAATCTAAGATTATGATATTTCTAAAAATTTAATAATAAATTTGAGTTAATTATGTAATTGTCTTTACTATTATTTTACAATTTTATTATATTACCCATTATATCATATTAAAGTAATATTAATATAATATCATTAATCTCCTTGGATTAAATGTTATGTACAATTTGGATATATATATATATATATAATAATTCCCTTACTTTACTAATTAATATTAGTTTAGGATATTTGATTTTATTATTACTTAAGGTCTTTTCATCTTAGTAATTGTCGAAATTTTTTTCTATTATCATGATAATAGTATATTATTACTTGCATCTTAATCATGTAACATATTATTGTTTACTTTAAATATTATATATATATTTATGATATATATATATATATATATAGTTGGGATAAAACCACCCTAACTTAATTACATAAATCTATTATTAATTAATTTCTTTGATGAATCTACTTAATAATTCCATCATAATATCAATCTATCTAACCTTAAGTCTATATTCATTGGAAATTTTCAAGCTTTATTTGTCTGTGATGAAGGGTTGAGCATCCAATTGAAACATTCAACATTTCAAAAAATCCACACAATATTTCTAAAAAAAATTATCATTCTTGATTTCCAATTGTTAAAAAATGCATATTCAATTGGAAGAAAAGCTTATCAACTTTCTACTATGGTTGATCTTTTTCCACCCTCTAGTGGTTTATTGCACCATAAATTACCCTTGCATTTAGTTGTAATATTATTTCAAGATTATTAATATTATGTAGAATGGTAGATTTCTCCACTCCAACGATTTAGCCAAGACTCCTTGCTTGAGGTGCTAGTAGTTTTAGTTGGAATTCGAAGCCCTTCGAAGGATCCTCCTCGTGTCCATGTTGTTTATAATTTTTTCGTACATTAAATACTTAATCATGTTTTCACTCTAAATAGAGGAAAGTTTCACATCTATGAGGAAGATAAAGATAGTATATGATTTATGCTTGGATTGAAAATCAGAACATATAATAAAAAATTGAATCTTAAAGAAATAGACAAAAGAATAATAACGATAAAAGATGATGGGAGATATCTAAATACATCATTACAATGCTTAAGCACATATAATAAAAAATTGAATCTTAAAGAAATAGACAAAAGAATAATAACGATAAAAGATGATGAGAGATATCTAAATACATCATTACAATGCTTAAGCACAAGATATTTCGATTAGAATATCACAATGCATGATAATGAAACAATGACCAATTCAATATACTTCCATAATCATGTATACTTCATGGGTAGATTCCTTTATTTATAATGTCAAAATTCAAAAAAATTCATGAATTACCAATTCCCTAACCATTTAATTGCTTCCTTTCACCACTTAGTAAATGGTTACACTAGTTGATGTCTCAATCAACTATCGATTAGTCATGGACCAACATATTGACTACTCAATTGACTATTTAGTCAACTACTATGAACTGATCGTAATTGATCTTCTACTGATTATCTTGTTAATTGATTATTCAACTATCTTTCTCCGAAAGATCTAAAGGTTTTATGGACCAACATGTTCTTAGGTTTTGATAGTGTGCTTCATTTAATTTTAAGGTTATAAGTTATAAAATTCTTATGTATATTTCGTATCACTCTCTGAGATATTTTATATGTATTGCATCCCTGAGGTTCACGTCCTCATTCGGTAACAAAGATGACAAGAGTATGACGGAAGATGTTCTTTTTATCTCATAATGAATGGTCTACTAATTTATACTTATTTTCATAACCCCAATCAGTTTTCAACCGTATGTTCATCATTTTATCAATGTTGTAATTCCAAATGAACTTGTGATGAATATCAATTAAGAAAAATTTTAGCTCCGAAATTTCACAAATTGGCTATTTTTTGGACATTTTCTGGAAAAATAGCTACAAATACACTTATTTGGTTACAAATTTGCCCATTTTTTCATCTCTCCAAAAATTTACCAATTTTAATAGTAAATTACATATTTTTTTATTAAACATTCACCTACATTCTATATGTATGACTTTTCAAACTAGGATAGTAGTTTATAATACTATACATAGGTATGGTATTTAAATCCTTAAAAAATACCTTGATATCAATTCCAATATCTTTTTATGGTGAAATTTCACCAAGGTTATTGTTTACATATACGAAATAGTCATAGGTGAATTTTCTAGATTTAATTATGAGAACAATAGTTATGTTAGCTTTCATAATCATATATATATATTGGAGCATAAGTCCTTGAGGATTTTTAGTTTCTCTAGCAGGTACTTATCATGAAAAAAAACTATCACCATCCTAAAGAAAAATGATGATGACTATTCCACCAAGATTGAGGCTAGCGCAACTCATGTCTTGCAAACAATCTTCTAACCTATAAATATATATGAAAAAAATGGTAGGGGATAGAGGACAACCTTAGTTGACTCCTATATTATAGTTTCTTTCTTCCTATAGCAGTCAATATTTGTAAATACAGAAATACCATTCTTATTTAACCATAACACAATAGTTCTTAGTTCAAAATGAACTTTTTGATATTCTAGGCTAAAGCAAAATTTAGTCATGGATATTTTGTCAAAATATTCTCTAAAATCAATGAAGCATAAAATGACATTTTTTTCTTATTGCAACACTCTTTAGAAATGATGTGAAGCATAACAAATAACACCATAGTTGAGGGATAGCCTCTAAAGCTAATGTGGCATTTAGTTTCTTTTGTGGATTCTTAGCCATATCATAATCTTCTTTTCCAAAATACGTCTATGTAAGATACTTAAGAAGGGGCCAATCATAATGATCATATAGTTAGATGAATTTCTTTTATCCACACTTAAGAAAAAAGTTGCAACAAGGCTTTGAGTGCAAGGTTTACAAAATCGCACCTTAAGCCTTAAATTGGATACACTTGAGTGGACCGTATGTCAATTGTACAATATGAGAGGGGAACTTTTACATTTAGGGCAAGTTCATTAAGAGGTTTACAGAGCCATGTATGAAAAATTACATCTTAATGAACTAGTAGTTGTAGCGGTTAGGTACCCGTGCATTCAGGTGAATGATTGTTTCATTATATGGACATCAACAATTTAGGCATACATTCTCATGAATGATTACTTCCTTATATGAACGTCAACGTTTTGATTATACCTCCACAATGGAGCTATAAAGTGAGTGCCAACTTTGACTAGAGGTAGAAGTAGCCCATCACAAAGTTTTTCAAGTCATAGTGAAGGATTTGTTGCATAGAGGAAGATAAATCTCAACTAATGAATATTACAAGAAGTAGCCATTAATGGTAACTGTTAGAGAATGTAATTCCTACTTGTCTTCTATGTATGTGTGTGATAATATTTATTTGGATGTTTGATTATTTGTCATTATTGGTAGTGTTCTAGTATCTTATCTAGTCTCTACCAAAAGGAGTACCTCCCTATAACTTACGAGGTTGTTAAGGCCTAACTAGTTTGAGGGATTCCATCCAACTAGTTAACCTCATTGATTGGTGGTTGGTTGAGATAGTTGCTAAACCAAATGATTGTGTGTCATTATATGTATTTATATTTGTACAATTACATTTTTCCAAAAAACTATCACATTTGTGTGTGGAATAATCTCTCCCATCTTCACACTACATACAATAAGGAAGAAAACCGAAAGAAATTCTCTTATAGTTCTTCTCTTGAATCATTAGCTTTAGTAGGTTTTCTTCTTATCCTCTAGGAAAGGACTAAAATGTTAAGTTAATAAAATTCTAGTAAATTGAAATATTGGTAGCCAACAACATCTTCGAAGCCATTGTTAACAGAGTAACCTTAAATGATTTTGTTTTCGGATTTCTACCCAATTCCTCAAAACTACAATAAACTCATCTAACGAACCATTTTAGTAATATTGTAAGCTCCAGTACTTGCTGGTGCACCTTGGGTTTTATTTTGAATAGTCAAAAATCATGATTAAATGACTATTTATCTCAACATTGAATTTCAAAAGAGCCGATCTACCAAACTGCTATCATTTCCGTTTATATTATACAGATGAGAACATGCGTAGAACATTCCATTTATATTATACATATGAGAACATAAGCATAATTTACAATATTTTCTTTTCAAAATTACAATTGCTGCATCCAATGCTTCTGTGGAGCGGTAGTCAAAATCCGTGCCTTGTTCCTGTCATATTTTCGCAAATCAATATCATTTGCTTTGTGAATTCGAATTCAAATAAAAATCACCTTTGTGAATGAAATTGCAGTCAATCTCAGGCGGCTTTGAATGAGTAAATTCGCACAACATAGGAGAACTAGAGTATAAAAAACTGGTTGTGGAAGACCAGCAACACCGCCGATACATATTCAAAATGGTGCCTCCGCATTTTCTGTTTGTAACCTTATATAATAGTACAGTATGGTGAAGGATGCAATTCAAACCGCGAAGAACATACGTACGATTTGCCATTAGAAATAAAATCAAAGTATTATTTTGATCTGCAAGACTGGAAGCTTTAATCGGAATCGAATACAAATCAAACTTACCATTCTCATCGGTATTGAATACAAACGTTCTTGCTTATCACGTTTTAGGAAATTCAATTTTCCACATTCAAGACATTTAAATCTCTAGTTCGTTGACGACTGACGTTTCGACCGACACGAGATTTATGTACGAAGTTACAGACTCTTCATTTGATAAGTCAGTCGAAGACGTAAGGAATAAGAAAGGCCGGCCTGTTGAATTCCGAACACCGGAAAATAGCTAAGAATAGCTTTGTTTACGTAAACGTGTCAGGCCTCCGAACATTTGACCTCTGAGGTCGAAATGGGATCATCTCACTTAGAAATAACTTCATGGTCGTAAATAATCTATCTTGTTCTCTAGAGATACACATCCTTCACATTTGTTCTCGAGATAAACACATTTTTCACACTCGTTCTAGTTAGTTGTAGAATGAGCCTAACAATATTATTTTCTAAAAGATTATGTGCAAGCATAGTTACCAAATTCGAATTCGGATCCGAATTCGAATTTGATTCGAATTCGAATTTGATACGATACAGAAAAAATTCGCCTTTATAAAATTCAATACGGAAAAAAATTGACACTATACATCTTATAAAATTCAATACGGAAAAAATAAATTAAGAGATGAAATCTATATATAAAATATTGAAATTAATTTTTATTTAATATAGAGGTCTTTTAAATAGTTTTTGTTTTAATATAATGAGTCAATAACATGACTTTCTATTAGGCATGCCCAAAAGACCATAAATTATAGTTATATGAATCTTTTATGCTTTTAAAACTAAAAATAACACTTTCAATAACTACAACTAATCTTACATTTTTCTATAAATATATATAAAAGCTATTCATAAAAGTAATGTTAAAACTTTTGAGAGCTAATTAAGGATTGCATGGCCTTACATGTTTTAATTAGAATACACACTTCAAAATATACGTGTACTCCATTTTAGAAACACACATACATTCTAAAGTACATAAGGAGATTTCTTAATTAAAAATGTGCATATATTTCAAAGTGTTTGTTTTCTTTTACTTAAAATATATACACATACCTAAAGTGCACGACAACTATACAATTACACAAACACTCATATTTCTATACAATTAGATAAACACTCATATTTCTAACTAGATCCATGTGTTTTTAGATGTGCACATCCCATTATTACTTCCTCAACCATCAACTTAACGTAAAAACGTAGATATGTTAAGACAATGTAGTACAAAGAACATGGAGAGAACCTAGCAAATCCAAGTATCTTTGATCAAGCAATGATCAACAAGGAAACAAAAGCGTCAAAAGAAGGAAGGCTACTAAAATTAGAAAAAAAATATAAGTATAGTAAAAATAGAACATGTTACAAGTACATATTATTAACATCTTCATCATAATAGTCAAATCATAAATGATACGTATCCAATATATGAAAAACGTTATTAAAAATAATGTCATATATTTTGAAAATTATCGATTACAATACTATTGAGCCTTATGATAAAAATGCTATTGAGTGTCGTGATAAAATTATAAGATTATTGATAACAATACTATTGAGTCTTATGATAAATTATAAATTTTCATTCGAATAGGAATCTTATAAGTTTAACATGAGAAAAAGTATTGAATTAGGGTTATTAAGTCTTCTTACCACATGATAATCTTAGAATATCATATCATATTATGAAACTAGTATAGCTTCAATAACCAATAACCATGGAAATGTATTACAAGTCAAAGTTAGAAATAAAGGCTTTCCATATTGATAAGTTTTCATTTGATAAGGAACCCTATAAATTTAACATGAGAAAAAGTATTGAATTAGGGTTATTAAGTCTCTTACAACTTGATAATTTTAGAATATCATATAATATTATGAAACTAGTAGCTACAACAACCAAGAATCATGGAAATGTATTACAAGCTAAAATTAGACAGTCTTTCCATATTGAGCCTTATGATAAATTTTCATTAGACAGTCTTTCCATATTGAGCCTTATGATCAATTTTCATTGGATAAGGGACCCTATAAATTTAACATGAGAAAGAGTATTGAATTAGGGTTATTAGTTCCTCTTACAAATTGATAATCTTAGAATATCATATCATATTATCGAACTAGTATAGCTACAACAACAAAGAATCATGGAAATGTATTACAAGCCAAAATTAGAAATAAAGTCTTTCAATAGAGGGAAAAAAAAATTGAAGGGGAAGGAAATGCAGCGCACCGGCAACGTGTTCTATTTTCTATTTTATTTTTTTATGCACAAATTTACTCAAAACTAACTCCTCGAGACGTTCTCGTTCATTAACCTGCACGTGGGAAGTCCCTTTGTTTGACCCTCTTTCTCCGTCCCTCTTTCTCCGTGTATATATATATATATATAATGTTTCTTTAGACCAGACTCCAATGTGCAGGAATACCCGCACTAATTTCAACGT